>OY728121.1:1646944423-1647226923 GCA_963277665.1 Viscum album | reverse complement strand
AATAAATAATAAATAAATATAAATATAAATAATAAATAATAAATAAATAAATATAAATAATAAATAATAAATAAATATAAATATAAATAATAAATAATAAATAAAAAATAAAAATAAATAATAAATAATAAAAAATAAAAAATAAATAATAACTGATAAATAATAACTGATAAATAATAACTAATAAATAATAAATAATAAATAATAAATAAACATAAATAAATAATAAATAATAAATAATAAATAATAAATAACCAGTTACAAATAATAGATAATAAATAAATTAAACTATATTATAAATAATAAATAATAAATAATAAATAATAAATAAAACACATGAAAAAGTAAGAAAAGACGTGATAAGGGATGAAAAATCATGAAAACGCATGAAAAAGGATGGAGAAGCATATGAAGAATGAGGCATTAGAAAGAATGAGAACACATGAAAACTTGTGACAACTATGGAAAACTCCATAATAATTCAACATAATCATCATAATAACCCATAAAAAACCATTGATAAAGATAACAACTCATGGAAACCCAAATAAACAGTAATAAATGGATCAACCGTTAAAACCCGTCAAAACGGTCATAAAGTGACAAAAACATTGGACTCACATTAACGAAGATAACTTATGATCCGATAGTCCGTTTAAGATCCGCGACCTATCAAATCAAAGATCCTGAAACTGTCTTCGACCTGAAAGGTGGAAGCGTCTGAATGGACAGGCAGATCAGAAGTTACGACCATTTAAAAAAAAGCTGATGGGGAACGGGTGCTAGAAACGAGGCATTGAAAAACATAACAAACCCGATACCCACTAAAAAGGCCATAACATATGATCTAAGCGTGAATGTGGGCGCCGCGACCAGTCAAACTGAAGCTCATGGAACGAGCTATAATTTGGCTGGTGGATGAGGCCTAACTGACACACGGATCGAAAGTTAGGTCCGTTTGAAGACAAGTTCGACGGGACACCGGTGACAGATATGGGGTTTTGGAGGCCTTCAGAGGGGTTTTTGGGGTTGAAAAACACAATAGAATCTTTCTTGTGTCGATCTGGTGCGTAACTCTCTTCAATGGCTTCAATTTGATATGTGGTAGAGCCCAAACATACACCCGGAGCGAAAGTTATGGCTGTTTGAAGTTGGATAACTTACTCAACTTTCTTATAACTCTAATATCGTCCGCACCTTAGACCGTTTCACGGTTTTGATTATATGTGCCTCTATATCACTTCATGAGCTTCGATTTGACGAGTCGTGGTGCTTCAATGGATGCCCTGATCTAAAGTTATGGTCGTTTTAGTGATTTCGGGGTTTCTCGTGTTTTTTTATTTTTTCATTTCATTTCGCGGCGGTTTTATCGAACCCGCCGCTAATCATCAAATAAAATTAAAAAATAATTAAAATAAAAAATAATTTTTTTTTGGCATTTCGCGGCGGTTTTCTTGTAGTGATTATAATTCATGGGTTGATTAGATAATCAAATGTTTAGTATTTATATTTTTCGTTTTGAGGGTGAAGACGACCAGTGGTCATCAATGGTGAAGAATATCAGGGATAGTGATGGATTGATACCCGGAATTGGATGAATCAAATATTCTATTCCTTGAAAAATATTTTCTTATGGTGGTTTGATATAGGAGGGAAAATAAATTCCCTGAATTGAAATAAGAGGATGAAGGATCACTTGATGTGTATATTGAAAACTTCACCCGATTGTAATGGTACGCTCCCCATTATATTCGATATCTTGAGGGTTGAATAAATCATTTTTTGTCATGACCCATTCTCTGAGGCCCGTTTCATGACTACCCCAAGCCCGCCTTCCATAGGCCAGGGGCTGGCGACTAGCACCAAAAGGAATATTCCCTAAAAACAGGGAATACATTGCCTTTATAACCTGTAAACACACGCAACCAAGCACACAACAAGATATGAACACAAGTAAACTATATTGTAAAAAGAGGGTGTACTGTAAGAAAACGAAGCCAGAATACAAGCCCAATTGGCAATTCCAAGAAAACTAAAAAGTACAAGTAAACTGAAATAGATCCTATGAACTCCCTCCAAGGTCCCTACCTAAAGGGTAGGTACATCTCTCAAACAGTAGTCAATGTGGTACGCCTCATCTAATGTCCACCTCCATGCTTCCTCCAGTCTTGGTACTCTCGTCGCCAGTCAGCATTGTCCGTCGTCTGCTCAAACACAACATGGTGCAGGCATAGACCATGCAGGGTAGAGTATAACGACACTCTGTAGGGACCCCACGACCCTCAAAGGTCTCAAAAAATCCATAATAGATAAAACACAAAGCATAAAAACAACTGACCACCCTAATTATGTATATGCCCTTACATATACCTAAGTTATCAAGTATACCCATCTCATTCATGGGGAAACACAACTCCCAACTCATTAGCTAAAAGCTCAACTATTCCACGAAGGAAAGAATACCACAAAGGTAACACCAAGAAGGTAAGTACCACAAAGTTAATTCCACACTGACAAATTCCACAAAAGTATCACCATGAAGGAAAGTACCATACTGATTCGTCACACATAAGAATATCACCAAGGGATTACCACGATGGAAAGTACCACCGAGGTACGCCACACAGAACAATACCACAAAGGTATCACCATGAAGGAAATTACCATAGAGGTACGCCACACAGAAGAATACGACAAAGGTATCACCACGAAGGAAAGTACCATAGAGGTACGCCACACGGATCAATACCACAAAGGTATCACCATGAAGGAAATTACCATAGAGGTATGCCACATAGAAGAATACGACAAAGGTATCACCACGAAGGAATGTTCCACACAGGTACGCCACACAGAAGAATATCACAAAGGTATCACCACGAAGGAAGGTACCACACATGTACGCCACACAGAATAATACCACAAAGGCATCACCACAAAAGTAAGTACCACATAGGTAATCCACATAGAAGAATACCAAAACTGCATCACCACGAAGGAATGTACCACACATGTATTCCACAAAGAAGAATAGACCCAAGGTATTACCACGAAGGAACGTACCACATAGGTATTCCACACAGAAGAACACCACAAAGGTTTCACCACGAAGGAAAGTACCACACAGGTATGCAACACAGAATAATACCACAAAGGTATCACCGGGAAGGAAAGGACTCATCTCACACAAGGTATACCATAGGTATGGTAGTAAATAAGAATATATATAACTACTAAATCATCTTCCTCTATTAAGAGGCAGACCCACGTTGGATCCTAAATCATCAGACCCACATAGGATCCTAAATCATCAGACCCAAATAGGATCTTAGAACGTCATCAGACCTACATAAGATCCTAGTACAGTAGACCCACATGGAATAGTATATAATCCCACATTGATTCCTAGAGAGGATTCAAGTGAGACTCTCGAACACAAACCCACAAATTATCCCAAAGCACTGACCCACATAGGATCCCTTCCTCATGTTACAACCAACTACATGTTTCCCGCACTTAGCTCACAAGATTCCAACAGGGTCCGATCCTCATGACACTTGTCGATAAACCAACAGCCATGAAGTCCCATTTAGAAGTATTCCAAAGTAACTCCATGAAAAAGGGGTCTCAATGCAACATACAGTGCTTCAATCGGACGCTCGTTCTATATGTTATTATCATTTTTGTCTTGAGGACCCGGTTGGATTCATGTTTGATCATACCCAGTTGTACCCAACCTTTATCGAAAAACCTAATGGCGTATAGAAAAAGGACCATATCTATCGAAGGTTTCTGTTGCCACAGACGGTTCGTCGAACATACACCTCTACCTCATGATATGGTCGAAATAATGAAAAGGGTTGTAGTTGGTCCGGGTCCAGTCCAACCCTGGGTCCACCCCGGCCCATTGGGTCTAGCCCGGCCTGCCAGCACAACCTGGCCCGTGGTAAGGTGCCTCGCAGTGTGGTGGCCTGTGATGAGGTGGCCTGTGGTGAGGCGGCCTACAATGAGACGATGAGGTGTCTCACGGTGCGGCGTCCATCCCCCTCCTTCGAGCGGGGCGTGCACGTGCCACGCCTTCACTAGTGGCTGGCGATGAGCTGAACGCCTTCCTCTCACCATCACGGCACAAGGTCGTGGATCCTACACATCGGTTTGTGTGGAAATGCATCTTCATACCCTTCGTGTGGCCGGCCAGTGTGCTATTCGCCACCCTTGTTCCGCTGTGGCCGACGTGCCGTGGCTCTTCTCCGGCAGAACCGTTGCGCAGCCGCTGTCTTTGCAGTCGGCCGTGTGGCCATCCTCCACTCTCGAGTCCCACTGGTGCCAATCTCTGTCACAATTCACTATCCTCGTCCACTGCAATGAACGTATCAAAAACCACAGAGGTCGTGGAGACGTCATTCCAAGTTCATTTGGCCCTCACCCTCCACGTTATGGTAGTATCATGCAGCTCAAAAATTCTTGAATCACAAAGAACGTCAAGAACGGGTAAGTGGGGTATTCAAAACAACTAACCCTACCCCATGAATGATGGAGAGCGCACGTTTTTGGAAGCAGGTTGGTGTTCGTCATCCTCCACAACTCACTTCCAATGACGTCACTCGTTTGTCAATATCTGGTTCAGGGTTTCTATGTCGCTCGTCACCTCCCACAGGTACTAGCTTCATCCTCCAAGGGTTTGGCATCACTTCACTTTTTCAGCACTTCGTTTCTTGGAAAATTAGTGTCGACACATCTTTCCATGCTCTATATAAATAGGAGTGGGGAATATTGTTCAACGCTTGTGAGATTAATGGAGGCCCATTAATTAGGAACCTTCCTAATTTTCCGACGGTGCAAATACATAGAATTGAAAGCTCAATACATTTATTGTATTGACAAGTCTTCGGTCCCACCATACCACTCATCCATTGGAGGAATCAAATAAAAATAAAATAATAATGTTATTTTATTTATTCTTTTAAAAGTTCCAGAAACTAACTTCTTCTCCATAGCTACTGTGGTCAAAGTGAAGGTCTCTTTATGTGAATATTGGAACTGTGATTACAACGTTGTCCTTATATTTCAATTCCGAGCACCAGTTCAAATGTTACAAAAAGCTTCTTGGGTGTTTACTAAACGTACCCGAAAAATGTTTGGAAAATTATTTACTGTCACCCTCGACCCACGCTGGTCAAGGTTAGGATCTTCCTAAGTGAAACACGACCCAACATACCCAACTGTACTCTCTGATTTCCAATCTGAGTAACCATTTAAAAAGTTCTTTATTTTATAATAAAATAATTTTCACTTAATTATTTTATTTACGGCCAAAAACTAAGTTTCACTGGAGGCCCGCGCCGACCAATGTTAGTATCTTCCTTAATAGATTATAATATCATGAGTTCATCGGTTGTCTTAGATTTTCAAACCAGGTTACCATTTGTGGGTTCTATTCATTTGAAAATAAAATAATTTATTTAATTATTTTATTTCCGATAATGCCATTTTTGGGTTTTCTCACAGGTGGCATGCGCCGACTAAACTTAATTTGCACCTATGGTAAAACTGTCATCCTGAACACAATGGTGACCTCAGATTTCTGATCAGAGTTTCCATTTATGGGTTATTGTAATTTTTTAGGAAAATTTCTTATGCGCGCTAATTAAAACATAACCTTACTTCGACGTATCATTCCGGGAACTCTGGGCCTCGGAATCATGCACCGTCAGATTTCTTGGTCTTGAAATAATTCCCTATAATAAAAAAATTATACGGAATTTCCGGGACATTACATTATCCCCTATTTAAGCGTTTGTGTCCCCCTAACCCACAACTCAAACTAAGGGAACAAATGGGGGTACTGAGAACATATCTGAGCCTCCCGCTCCCATGTTCACTCTGAGAGGTTCCCATGCTTCCATCGTACACAAAAAAAGAAATATATCACCCATGAATGACTCTCTCCTGTCAATCCTCAATCTCCACTGGAAAATCCATAAACGTCACACCATCATCGATGTCTAGCTCAATGTGGTCGATGATGTGAGAAGGGTCATGCACGTATCTCCTTAGTTGGGTTACATGGAAGATGTCGTGCACCACATGCATCTGAGGTGGATGTACTTGGTGGTAAGCCAGATCTCCAACTCTGCTAAGGACTTGGAAGGGTCCAATAAACCTCAAAGATAACTTGTCGCCCCGACCAAATCTCTGCAACCCTCATAGGGGTGAGACCCGTAGAAAGACGTGGTCACTATCCTCGAACTCCAGACGTCTTCGTCTCCTGTCGGCATAAGACTTCTACCAACTCTATACAGCTTTCACTTGCTGACAAGTGAGACATCGTGACACAAACTCTTCCACTGCTTCCTTCATCCTAGGCCATCAGTACTGACTTCATATATCCTAATACATCTTCACCACACCAGGATGTACCGTCATAGGGGACTTATGGGACTCCCTCAACACCTCCTCCTATAGCGCTACTGGTACCATGGTACCTCCAATAAAGAGGATGACGTGCTCCCCACCATTAGAAAATCCATCAGGTGGTTTCCCTGAGGATATCTGAACACATCGAGCCTTGCAGTCAGTGTCCCCACATTGCACCTCCCTGACTCGTTGAAGAAGTGGGGAGTGACTTTCAAAGACTAAAGATAAGATGCTCTATCTCAATACACGTAGGATATCCGCAAATCGGATAGTTTCTCGGTCGCCTCACTCAGCAGTTGTAGGCCATACCTCATACTGAGTGCATCTTCTACCACATTCCCCTTCCCAGGAGTATAGATTATCTCAGAGACATAGTCTTAGAGTAACTCTAGCCACTCTCTTGGGAACTGAAAACTGAAAACTCCTACCGCCATAATGTTAAGGTTGTCCAGCTCCAGGGTGATCGGCTACACCCTCATATGCCTGAGTTTATCATCGGCTTCCTGGGTTTCCATTTTCTCCGACTAAGGATAACCTCATACAAACATTGTAGATAAACCACAACATTTTTTCCTAATACAGTCATTCTGGGTATGAATTTTGGATGTTCAGTCATACCCAAACTAACATTGTATGGCCTCAACTCTGCCACCAAGAGGTTCAACTGAGACTCTTGCCTAAAAGGTCAGATCACACCATTGGAATAAGTGTGATTATCGAGTCTCCTCCCACAGGTATCTCCAGATGTGAGGGTCAAGTCAATGGTTTGACCAGAAACTCTTGGTCCTGGACAAGATTCGTGAAAGGGAGGAATTGTTGGAACCTATATCTATTGATATGGAAGCTAGTAGTAGACATATACCATACCTCGAATCATTCCTATATCCCTTGTGTCGCACTCCTTGACCGCATGCAGCTACTCTCTTCTCCTATCCCCCAGCTCCCTGAGCCTGGCGGAGACCACAATGGTCGAGGTTGTAACATGTCGAAATGTATACTACCTCGTGCTTCTCCCTTAGTTCTACTTCAATGTCTATAGCATTGCATATTCGTCTGTCCCCAACACTTCTTTTTCCCAAAACACTTTTACACATCCAAGCCTCTAAGACTGGCGCTATTTTCTTGTTTTCCCACATATAACATTCACTATCTACATCCGCTCATCCAATGAACATTCTACCAAAAAGGTACTCTCTAACACCCCAACATAAGTTGGAATGCACATAGAAATAGTGTTGGCTTATATGTCCTTAAACACTCTGCGATTGAAAGTCCGTTCCCCGAAGCACTGATCGTATTGTATTCATCGTGTATCAGGAATTGTCGGTACGTCTCGATGAATACTCAGCTACCGACATGTCATCCTGCCAATGTTGTAGAAGCTCTAGAGAACTCTAAACCACCTCCACAAGCCAGTCCTTGCCCGCCTTGGAGTCGGGCTGGCCTCAGAACCCGAGGGGTATATAATGTTGAAACTCACGTAAGGCACTAGGCCTATATTTGTCCTCTACCGGAACCGCCAGTTATAACTGCTGACCAACGGGCAGTGGTGTAGCTGACACACTACCCGAAGGTACCATCTCGGGAAATGGACAATGTATCGAAGCCTCATCACTATGCAGACCATCCTCATGGTCACTCACTAGAAAAAACTGGTAGGTAAGATCACCATCTTCTCTACTAGTGTCTGAACTAGGCAGAAATCTCTAGCAACCGCCACCCGCAAGCCCTCAGCTGCTTGGGAATCTGTCTCAAATAGAAACCTCAAAGGCCTCTATTGTTCAAACTCATGCAACGTGCTCTGTCAGCATGAACCATACGCCAGTGTAGCTGGTGGTAACTGCTGATGGTACACGACCTAAAGCTGCCAACATAGTAAGAGGGCACTGCACCGGTACCTCGTCGCACAGTGGGCCGTAATCATGTACTCTCTCTTGGGAATCCTATATGGTTGTCTACATAGTGGAATCCTGATAAGAAATAGGTGTTCCATGGTCATTATGTTATATCTGGTGAGCTGACTCAAGGAAATCATAAGAAACTCTTTAAAAACAAACGAAATACGTGCTTCAGTGTACTGAGTCAGAAATTAGAACTATAGGTCCTGGTGTATGGATACGTCGACCACCACACCAACACTAGACTCCCTGAACTGAAAACCACACTCATTTCACTTAACAATATTACTTCATAGAAAAGATCATATTCCTAGTTCAGAATAATAACCAAACACCTCTGATACCAATTTTTCACGACCAGTTCCCCGACGCTCGTGCCGTAACTACCCCAAGCTCGCCTTCCATAGGCTAGGAGATGGAATCTAGCGCTAAAAGGCATGTTTTCTAAAAACCATGAAGGCATTACCTTTATAACCTTTAGACACACTCAACCAAGCACACCGAAAGATACGAACACGAGTAAACTGTATAGAAAGAGAGTGTTGAAAGAAAGTGAAAAGGGGCCAGAATACAAGCCCAACTGGAAAGTACAAGAAAACTAAAAGGTACAAGTTAACTGAAACAGCTCTTGTGAACTCCCTCCAAGGACCCTACCTGAAGGGTAGTTACATTTCTCGGACGGTTGTCACTACGGTATGCCTCTACTAATGTCCACCTCCGAGCTACCACAAGTCCTAGTACTCTCTCCCTCAGTCAGCGTTGTCTGTCGTCTACACCAAAAACAACAAGGTGCGGGCGTATCCCGTGTAGGGGTGAGTATAATGATACTTAGTAGGGACCCCGAGACATTCAAAGGACTCAGAAAATCCACAAAGGATAAAACCCAAATCATGAAAACAACTAAAAACCCAACTTAGGTATATGTCCATACATATACCTAAGTTATCAAGTATACCCGTCTCATTCATGAGGAAACACAAGGCCCAACTCATTTGCTCAAAGCTCAAATGTTCCATTAAGGAAAGAATACCATGAAGGTAACACCACGAAGTTAAGAACCAAAAAGTTAACGCCACATAGAATAATACCAAAAAGGTATCCCAATGAAGTAAAGTACCACACAGGTTCATGATAGAGAAGAATACTGCCAAGGTATTACCACGAAGGAAAGTACCACATAGGTACACCACATAGAAGAATGCCACAAAGGTATCACCAAGAAGGAAAGTACCACACAGGTACGCCACACATAATAATACCAGAAATGTATCACCATGAAGGAAAGTACCACACATGTATGCCACACCGAATAATACCACAAAGTTATCACCACGAAAGAAAGTACCACACAAGTACGCCAAACCGAAGAATACCACAAAGGTATCACCATAAAGGTAATTACCACACAGGTACACCACACAGAAGAATACCAAAATGTTATCAACACAAAATAAATTACCATATAGGTACACCACATAGAAGAATACCACCAAATTACTGCAAAAAAATGGGGTCTCAAAGAAACAAATTGTGCGTCAATCAGACACCCAGTCTATAAGTTATTAGACTTTTAGTCCCGAGGGCCTGGTAGGATTCGTGTTCCATCCAAACCAACCATACCCCAACTATATCAAAAACCCTATTGGGTTATATCAAAAACAGTGCCTCAATCCATGGTTTACATCACTATAGATGGTTCATCAAACGGATGCCTGTAGCTCAAGATATGGCCAATAGAACGAAAAGGGCCTTAGTTAGTCTGTGTCTGGTCTGACCCAGTCCGACCCGGCCCAAACCGGGTCCGAACCTATGTCTGCCCGGCCTGATGGGTCCGTCCTAGCCCACTGGCATGGCCCAGCCCATTGGGAAGCCTGCCGCTGCTCGCCGGATGGCTTTCCCCGTCCTCCGCGCTGTGCTGTTGTGCGTCGCGCCATCGTCGGCGGCCGGTAGCGAGCCGGCCGCCCTCCTCTCTCTACCGCAGCACAAGGGTGTGGCTCCTGCACGTCGGGCGACATGGACACGCACCGTCATCCCCTTCACACGGCCGTCCGGAGTGTTGGCCGCCACCATTGCTCCACTGAGGCCTACATGACGCTGATCTTCTCCAGTGGCACGGTTGCGTCGCCGCCGTCTTCATGTCCAGCCATGGCGCCAACCGCAGCTCTCGATTCCAACCGGTGCTAATTGCTGGCACCGGTTTCTATCCTCTTACACCGCAATGAATTAATCAAAAATCACAAACGTTTCTGAGAGGTTGGGCCATGTTCATTTGGCATTAACCCTCTGCGTTACGGTGGTAGAAAGTGGCTAAAAAATTCTTGAATCACAAAGAACATCAATAACTGGTAACGGGGTATTATAAACAACAAATTGTAGCTCAAGAACGATGGTGAGCATGAGTTTGGGGAAGAGGGACGGTGTCCGTCATCCCCCGCAACTTGCCTCCACCGACATCACTCGTTTTTCGATCTCCAGTTTGGGGTTTTTGTGTCGCTCTTTACCTCGCACTAGTACCGGCTCTATCCTCCAAGGATTTGGAATCACTGCACTTTTTCAGCTCTTTGCTTCTTGGATAATCAGTGTCAAAACCCCTCTCAAAGTTCCAAATAAATAGGAGAGGGGAAGTGTGTTCAACATTCATGGGATTAATGGAGGCCCATTAATTAGGAACCTTTCTAATTCCCCAATGGTACAATTACTTAGAATTGAATGTTCATGCCATTTATTGGCTTGACACATCGTCGGTCCCAACTTACTGCTCGTCTGTTGGATGAATAGAATAAAAGTAAAATAATAAAGTTATTTCATTTATTCTATTAAAAGTTCCAAAAACTAACTTTTTCTCTGAACCTATTGGGGTCGAAGTGAATGTCTCCTTAAGTAAATATCGGCACTGTGAGTTCAACGGTGTCCTCATATTTAAATTCCGAGCATCGGTTCAAATGTTACAAAACATCGCTTGCGCATTTACTAAACGTACCCGAAAAAATGTTCATAAAATTATTTACAGTCACCCTCAACATGCATCAGTCGAGGTGAGGCTCTTCCTAAGTGAAACACACCCCATCGAACCCAATGATACTCTCAGATTTCCAATCTGAGATACCGTGAAAATGTAATTGAGTTTACAATAAAATAATTTTAACTTATTTATTTTATTTATGGCCAAAAACTAAATTTCTCTAGAAGCTATTGCCAAATAATGTTAGTACATGCCTAAAGAGAGCATACCCAGACAAGTTCAGTGGTGGTATCAGATTTTCAATCTGATTTATCATTTTTGTGTTATAAGTACATGAAAAATAAAATAATTTATTTAATTATTTTATTTACGATTAGGTCATTTTTGGGTTTTCTCATAGGAGGCGCGCACTGACTAATCATATGTTGTACCTTGGGTAAACCTACCATACTAAATGAAATGATGACCTCATATTTCTAGTTTGAGTTACCATTTAATAGATATTCCATTGTTTCAGCAAAACTGCTTACAGGTGCTAATTAAAACATAAACAGACTTCGACAGATCATTCTAGGCACTCCGGGCCTCAGAATCGCGCGCCGTCAGATTTTGAGGTCTCGAAATAATTCCATATAATAAAAAAAATATTGAATTTCGGGGACCTTACAATTTTACTTATTATTGATTCCATGGTATGGAATGGAATTAACCTCTTTTAAGTTAAAAAGATACGAGAAACTTTTTTGATGCACTGAGAGGGCAGAAATTGATTTTTTATGATCACATGTACTTTGAAAACAAGAAAAAGAAGTGTTACAGATGGATATAAATGGGCAAGAATCAATAAAATAAATATGAAGGTAAGAATTTCCATTTTCTAGTATGTGGGAAGTGTGGTAAAAAGCACCCGGCGGAGTGCCTAAAAAATTTTGAGAAGTGTTTATGATGTGGTATATTAAGAAATATGGTACAATAGTGTAGTGAAAAATATCTTAGGGATGGTATGTTTAATTCTTATAAGAAAACTATCATGTTTTTAAGATGGGGTGAGATGGTTCATTATGAAATTACTTTCCCAAAAAATTAGTTGATTGATGTAAAGTGGATGTATTATATGAAAAAATGGTGTAGATAAATCCTTTGTAACTACTTTAGTAGATTTTGGTCTATCCAATGATGTGGTCTCATGTACTCTTTATGATTTTACTAATGTTTTGTTTTATACAGGGTCAACACATTCCATTATTTTTTGAGGAATTTTAATATAAATTTTCAATTTCAACTCAAAATTTGAAAAAAGTACTTATGGTGAAAAGAAGTGGGTAATATTAAGACAAAACATCATTATAAGAATCATTTTTTTGTATTATGTAGAAATAAATTACCTAAAAATATTTTTTTTCTTCCCCTAGTAGAGTTTGATGTTATTCTGGTTGTGTAATGAATTTCTTTTTATCATTCCCATATTGATTGTAGAGCTAAAGAAGTTTTTTTTCAGAAATATTTTGAATTTATATAAAAGAATGAACCCATTCCATTGATAACATATCAGGAAGCTGAGAAATTAATAGAATATGTAAATAACATTTATTTTTCATTTATTGTTGAAAACAATGGAAGTGTTTAGATTAATTATGTTCTAGTAGTTAATGAATACTTGGATAATTTTCCTGATGAGCTACTCGATGTTATACCTAATTGGGAAGTTGAATTTACTATTTACTTACTTATATATGATACGATAATTTAAAAACCCTCTAATCAAATGGATCAACTGAAACTTTTGGAATTGATAAATCAGTTTCAGGAGTTTCTTGATCATGGATTCATTCAATTTAGAAATTCACTGTGGGGTGACCCAATTTTTCTGGTTGAAAAGAAGGAAAGTTACATGATACATTGCATTGATTATAGAAAATTGAATAAAATTATTTCTATGAATAAGTATCCCTCTACACAAATCTATGACTTATTTGATCAGATCTTGGGATATCATCATTTTTTCAAGACTGAATTATGATCCAGGTTCCATTAGCTAATTTTGAAGGAGGACGACATTCCAAAAATAACTTTTTATACTAGTTATTGGCATTATGAGTTTTTAATTATGACCGTGGGTTTGATAAATTCATAGGCTATATTCTTGGATCTTAATAATAGAATATTCCTTTGATTATTTAGATTATTTTCTGTTGTTCTTATTGATTACATTTTGTTTTATCCCAAAAAATTTGAGGAATATGAAAAACATTTAAGGAATATCTTCCAAACTCTCAAGGAAAATAAGTTATACCAGAAGTGGAAAATGTGATTTTTGGTTAAAAAATATTTCTTTTCATGGGAAAATTGTAAATATCTATCTTATAACAATTTATACTACTAAAAAAATGATGTTAATGAATAGAAAATACCTACAAATGATACGAAGATTAGTAGTTTTCTTGGATTTGTAGGCTATTGTCGACTGTTTGTTAAAAAAATTCCCGGTTATATAGCCCCTAAATATTTTATCTATAACATAGGTTAAATTTATTTGTATAGAATAATGTGATTTTTGTTTTCATAGATTGAATAGGAGATTGTGAATGCCCCAATTTTGTGCCTTCCTTATTGAGATGGTGATATATTTCATCTACATTGATTATTTGTTAATGGGGCTTTCTGGTGTTTTGAGGTAGAATAATCACGAAATTTATTATTCCTTAGGACAACTAAAACCTAATTAATTAAACTATCCTACACATGATTTATAATCATAACCTATGGTTTTTTGCTTTAACAATTTGGTGGAATTAATTATAATCATCCAAATGTGAAATAAATAATAACTATAAAATTTAAAAATATTTAATCACATAGAAGGAATAAAACATTAGAAAATAATATCGCTTGAACTGATAAAGTATTATGATTGAATGATCAATTAAAATCCTAAAAAAATTTCCTTATTCCTTGAAAGCGTCAAGCATCACTAACCATGATACATTTAGAACATGACATCTTGATTAATGATTTAATGAATTTTTTTATGGAAGTTTTTTGTGTAGGAAATTACTATGGCTTAATTGAAGATTCAGTGTAGTCATATGTATCACCCAAGAATTAATAATGTGTATAAGTATTTCATTAAGTTATATAATTTGATATAATTGGTGAAAAGGGTAATTTTAAAGAATATAATGTTGATAAATACTTTGTTTCGAGATGTGGGAAGAGATTATGTGGGTATTTTGATTCAAAATTTAAGAAATAATTTTTGTGTGGAACTCATAGTTCTTCATTTTCAATTCATCTATATAGCACTAAGATATAAGGACACCTTAATGAGTCTTATTAGTGGTATGGAATGAAAATAGATATTTTAAATTTTATAATTAAATTTATGACTTCTTAAAATATTAATGTAGAGTGGAAACTACCAAAGGGGATGATTCATCCTTTTCTAGTGACGGAGTTGAAATTGGAAAATATATCTATACAAATTGCGGTGGGAGTGCCAATGAATTCTCAAGGTAATAATGAAATTTACGTAATTTTTGACCTACTAACTAAATTTGAATATTTTATTCTTCTTTGAGATAGTATGTCTTTGAATAAGCGTTCACGGTTGTGCCTTAAAGATATTGTCATGTTTATTGTAATCCCTCCTTCATTTTGATCAGAATTTGATCTTTGATTCACAAATATCATTTATAAATTCCGTAAAATGTATTTGGGAATAGAATTAAATTTCATAATAGCCTTTCATCAACAATCTAATTGACAGTCGTGATGAAAAATTCAGACAATTGATGATATGATTTGATCATCTTCAATAGATTACAAGGGATTTTGGGATCAACATCTTTCTTTAGTTGTGTTTTCTTATAATAAATTTTTTCAATCCAGTATACAAATGGTAACTTTTGAGGTATTATATGGAAGTAGGTGTTGAACTCCATCATTCTGGGGTGATGTCGGGGAAATAAAGTAAATGGGACTAGAATTAGTATAAGAGGATTAATAGGAAGTAAAGATGATCCAGCAACTTCTGAGGATAGATCAGAGCATGAAGAAAGGTTATTCGAATAACTAAATAAAGTAATTTTCTTTTGATGTAGTTGATCATGTCTTTTTTAAAGTTTCTCCATGGAAATGTGTAATGTGTTTTGTTATGAAAGGAAATATAAGTCCATGATTCATTAGACCATATGAAAATCCTTGAAAATTTTGTATTAGTGTCCTACAAAGTAGCTTTTCCTCTGTGTTTATCTCAGGTACACAATGTATTTTCATGATTCTATGTTAAGAATGTATGTCCAAGATTCATCTCGTGTTTTGAGTTTAGAATTAGTTCAGCCAGAAGAGGGTGTTTCTTATGAGGAAAAGTTTATTTAGTTTCTTTATCGTAGAGATCATGTTTTGTAGAATAAGATAATTAATCGGATAAAAGATTTATGGAGAAACCACATGGTTGAAGAAAAAACATGGGAATCTCAATATTCTACGAGGGAAAATAAATATCACTTAATAATGAATGAAAATATTGAGGTTTCAGTTTTTTGGAGGAGGAAAATGTAACAATATAGGTAATTATAAAATAATTATATTTCATTCTAGAATAAAATAGTTCAATCCATTATAAATTTATAATGAAATTAGATATATTTATAAAAATTGAGAAATATATTCAAATAAAATTGTGACCTTACCTAAAAAATTATAAATTAAATTTATGTAACTTATAAGTGAATATATCATATATTTATATCATGAAATATGTAAATTAATATTTTATAAATAATAAATTAATTGTTGATATTTTTATGAAATATAGATATTTATAAACAATTTCATAAATAATATAATAATGTAAAATAAAATTTATTTTCATTAAATGGATTCATAAAATAAAATTTTGTTTTCTTATGATTATATGATACTTTTGTGAGACCACACATAATTTTATGAAATCTTATAAAATCAGTTATATTTTTAAAATATGTATTTTTATATTAAATAATTATTTTAATTAAAAATTAATTTTCTCGTATTTATAAAATTATTTTCATAAAATGAAATTCATTTTTTACTTCAACACATTAAAAAATTGATAGGCTGAATTTTTTGGATTTTTCTGAAATAGTAGGATTTTTAGTGAAGAGTTAAATACAATAATTTACTGTATATAAAATATATATTAAATGAACTTTTACAATAGTTATTTTTGATGTAATCACAATAACCTCAAATGACCCATAATTATTTTAATATACTTAGTGATAATTCTCAAACTATTAATAGCCTTGATCCAAAATTATAAACAAATGAATATAATGGTGGAAAAACTCCCCTCTCCTCCACTATAAATACACATATTCTCCTTACACCTAAAATACTATTATCTTATTTAATATCTTCCCATTTCCATTCTCAAGCCTCTTACACATGTCTAAGACCTTATGGTTTTAGAAAAATTCCAACACCAAGGGCCTTTAGGAGGTTCTCAAGGTGATGAAATCAAGAGGTAAAATCCTCCTTCATTTTCTTTTGTTTTCCATTTTATTTATTTAATTTTATTATTTTATATTCACCGCCCATTATCCAAGTGTCCTGAAAACATAATTAGGTTAGATATACTATATTTTTAAAATTTTATTGAAAAATTATTCATCAAAATTATTCTCTAATCCCTTTTATTCTAAAAATGAGAACATCATTCGTGGTGTATCGACTTACCGCCATCATGGATGACACAAATTTTTTTCCATTTACTCCTTTAGGGATGGTTATAAAACAATTATTATAATTGAATTGTATTTTATTATACATTTTATAAGTTATATAAGGATATAGAACCAATATATAAAAATTGTATTAAATAAAATGATATTATTTTGTGATTGTCTTAAAAACCACCTAATTAAATTAAATAATTTCAATTAATTTTTTATCTAATGAATCACCATAATTTTAGAAAAAATGATATATGGTATAATTCATAATTAGGGAAAAATATTAATACGATTTCATTCTACTTATACAGTTTATCATCAATACGATAATAAAATCCATAGTGAACCAACCATGAAAACCATGAAAAAATGCACCTTAAAAAATGAAAATAACAAAATGTTATCAATAAATGGGTGGAACAATGTCCAAAAAATTTCATAAAAGGTACTATAACTATTAATATTGTTATTTAATATATTAATAACACTATTTAGAAAATTATACATGAGGTTTTAACATGTTTTAAGAATGAAAAATTCAAGGTAATAGACATTCCTTTTAAAATCCGATTTAATGTCTCTTTTAAAAAATTAAAATGGAACATTTTTATGATGAATTTATTCTTGTTTTATGGTTATTTTTTAGTTATTTGGAATTTTTATGATTATGGAAGGGATCTGAATCTCCATTTAAGGAATAGGGTATGTTTATGTTAGTGGTCTACTGTATGGTTACTATAAGTGTAACTACAATGGTTACACCATAACGTAACCATGAGGGTTACATCATAAACTAGCTATGAGGGCTACATTGTAATGTATCCATGATGGTTAAAATTAATATGGCATCCATGAGGTTAAAATATTACATAATTAATTCCCCTACCTACCTTTATGGTTTTATTTATGTTATATATTTTTTAAATAAATTACTTTTTTTCACAAATTATATGATAATTTTTAGGTGAGAAGTTTGTCTTTGTGAGAATGAATTCATATGTTTATATGTATTCATGGACTAATTGTTACCTTCCCTATTTTTATGACCCAAACTGATCTTTTTGGGCTCATTCCATGCTTTAAAAAACACGGGTTTTAAAGATGGGTAAGAGAAAACAAGAAGTAAAGAAGAATGTTGTAAATATTTTACAAAAAAAATATATATAATGATATATTAAAAACTATTATGTTATGAAATAAATCGATATTTTTTTAGTAGTAACCAATTTTTATTCTTGTTGGTTGATATGTATGAATTTTGACCAAATTCTATAAAACTATAAAATTAAAATATATTTGGGAATGTAGGATGGTGAATTATAAAACAATTTAGTAGATAATGTAATGTTTATGGCTAGGACCTTATACTTTATGTCAACTAAAAATTATTATCTCAAAATTAGCCACATATTAAGGCTTCAATATCATTCAATTACATGTTTTCAAAAAATATATCATTAAAATAAATCACTTTTCTAGGTCATCAGTACCATTCAACGTTTTCATGAATATCCTTAATGCAAATTTACTGCAGATCAATCTTGTGATGGTTTAGGATTATTATAACCATAATTACATTCATCAAAATACTTCCATGAAATAACTCTGGAATCAAAATACATAAATAGATTCAATATTAAAATACCTTATTTTTCCATTAACTATGATTGTTAATTTTATTATCTAATAGCTCATTCCTTACAAATGTTATTTGTAGTCTCTTCATATTCAACAGAAAATACTATACTAATACAAAATTGTCTATCATCTTCTTTATATTTCCCATTAAGAATTAAATTTTTAGGATTCACATAATTTATATGTGTAAAAAATTTAACCATAAATTATATAATAGGGAAACCATTATTCTTATCTATTTCGTTAAACAAAATTTTAATATTTTTCTAAAATTAAATTCACGATGTTCCTCTTTTATACACCCAAAATATATTATCAACCCCTTAATACATTCCCTTGAGTAATTCCTCACACATTTTAAACATGTAGTAAGTCAAACCTCATTTCCACCATGGACTTTATGAAACATAATTTTTCTCTTATTAGGTATGTCAAGAATATCACCCTAGAGGACGAGGTTAATCACATAAATGGGTGGATAATTAGGGATAAACACAAGGTTTTTCAATAAATATCCCATTTTAATTAATTGATCACGAGGAAAGTCATTCCATTGTCCATCACATTCAACATTAACATGAATAATCCTGATTTGATCCATTAAGTTAAACTAAAAACCATAGTGTGAGAAATATTAATCATATTGATTAATCATGTAATCAAGAAAAAATATTAAAAGGGTATCTAAATATTGACCCCATATTTCAATATATGAAACTGTGGGTATAATAATGGTCATACATTATAATTATCCATTCAAATAATTTATAATGGTTTATAAATATAATTTGGGTTAACCCAAGAATAACCCTTAGGTGTGTCATGATGAGGGTGTTTTATGGGAACACTCATTATGTATTATAATGATGGACAAGATATACTACACCCACACTATTCCAGGTTATTTCAAATAGACTAATCTATTCTAAAATCAAATCAATTGTAGTATATATATATGGGTGTATTTATATGGGGAAAACATAATTTATACATTAATAAAACTTTAGGGAGTCATCTTATGCTTATATTTATCCTCCTAGTTTTCCCCAAAGAATTTTCATCAAAATATCCAAAGATTGACTAAATTATACTCTACATCGTCTACTAGTAAGTTCATTATAACTTTCACACTTCATAAAAATATCATACATAAAATAATTCTTTATAATATATGTAAAGGAAACATAAGAAATGGTTAGCACAGATGCTCAGTAAGAATAAATAAGGGAGTAATCAACGATCTCATAAGAATAACATGATCATAAGAGTTTGTGAACATTATCATAATATTTGAAAACCATAATAATCATATCATAGATAAAATATTTAATTATGGCGTAAATATTGGATTTTCATAAGGTATAAATTATAAGGGAGTCATAAAACAAGATCAATGAGTGCATAACCATGTCATAAGACAAAATATTATAACATACACATAATCATATAATGTAATTTCCTTAGTCAAGGCTCACTGAAATTACTATCATAGGTGACTAGGTTTTCTCCACATTGTATCATATCCTTATTATAGGATCACTCCAAATATTATTATATTGTATTGGGAGAACTGGTAATTAAATAATATCCTTATTAAACAATCACTCCAAAGATTATCATCGTGGGAAGAGACCCTTACTAAAATAGGTTCACTCCACATTTAGGTCCTTATTATCTCATCATATATCCTTAATTACACAATCTATTGGAGGTCTATATAATTCTAGACCCACCTATCGTAGAATCATAATACATTAATTTGTGTGCCACAATTTCTCAAATAATTCACCAAAACAACCTTTCATAACCCGTGGAAAATAAATGGGTTTCAAAAAGGTTTTATCATAACATAATTAACATGTGGTAAAGAAACATGTTTAACATAATCATTCCTAAATAACATTAATAATAATACTTTCAAATAATTAAATTCGATGGTATAATTTGATAATAACCAAAATAAATCCTAAATAACATCAAAATAAATTATCCTAAAAGAAAAATGCCTATAAAAAATAACTAGATTATTTCTTGAGAAAAATACCCTTTTTAATTTGAAATCACTTTTTTAAAAAATAAAAAATTCCAAAATATTATGAAAATAATTTTTATTGAAAATAAAAATAGAACATTTTAATGTATTAATAAACTAATTCATGGATCATTATGGGGGGAATTTTCATTCATGCCAATTATGATAAAAAATATTCCTTTTCACATTTTTTGTTCAAAAATCAAAAGGTACTCATTCAAAAAATGAAAATCAAATTATTTTTTAAATAATTTTTGTAATAAATAAAACATGGGTATGAATAAATTTAAAAAATAATTATAAAATAGTTAAAAAAAACTTCTTGAAAACATTTTTAGAAGACATGTAAAAGAAATAAAAATTATTTATGACCAAAGAGAGAAAAAAAATCTGTTTCATTGAAAACATTTTTGGAATATTTAAAGTACAAAAGAGAGTAAAATGTTACTATCACTTAAAAATTACATGAATATAGAGGAGAGAAAAACTCTATAGTTTCTTCAGATATATATCTTGAAATTTAACTATCATATTCTTAACCACAAACAGTCGTAGTAAAAAAATGATATTGTAACTTAAAACCCTTACCACTTTAGAATGTTTTGAATCATGAGCCCTTTTAAATAATTAAATCAAAGGAAAATATAAATATAATAAAAAATAGTATAATCATGATATAAAAAATCATGAAGAAGTAAAAAAAATACATAAAATAATATTGTTTCATTAGATAAAAAATGTCTCAAAAAATATTTTCAGATGATATACCCAAAAAACATTAATATTCACTAAATCAAATACTTAGGAAATAGATAACCTTATATGAATATGTAAATCACTAAAATTTTCAAGATAATGATAATAAACTAAATTAACAGGATGTATAAAAAACATAAATGAAAAAATGGGGAATATGGAATATGTCTCATAGAAACGAAAGGGAGACCAAAATCTCACACCACTAGTTTGAATTGCATAAAACGTTCTCTAACAACTGGTATCATAAATTTAAATTTATTAAAATAATATAAAATAATGATATAAAATATTATAAAATCTTATACGTTCCCCTTGTAACATTTTTACAACCATTTATTAATCATTCTTTATTAGAATGATTAATTCTCAAGTGTTAATTGTATTGTTTTTGAAGGGAATTTTACTTTATTAGTTTTGGTCCCTTTACCTGTATCATGTTTCCAACATCTAAAAATTTGTTATCATTGTATAGATATCATATATATATATATATTGATTCATCCATAATAGTTCAATATAGAAAAATTAATTACACCATTTATGGATATGGTAAGCTATAAGTACGCATGAATGTTGTATTCACTTTTTTATGAATGGCCCAAATAAGTTAAACAATAATTATCCTTTTAGAACCATTATTATATCATATATATCATATTTATATTCATTAAATATATATTTTTTACCATCGACCCAAAGAATAAATGAAAAACGGTTCACATTACTTCGTGGAGGTGATAGTACACATGTACAGATGTGTTCCATTATCTCTTTCCAATAGATAGTAATGTAGGAAGAAAGATATGCTATTATAATTATAGAAGTATAATTAAATCATAAGTATCATATATACTCATCATTTCCATCATTATAACTATCCATGTAAAAATTGAGATGGAAAATAAATTTCATAATTATGTGGATATGGTAATCTATACATACATGTAAGATCCCAACCTTTAGAAGAGGTGATTAATTGTTTAAATTTTGGTTTCAACACCACTTTTTTGAATATTCCGATTCTCCATGGTTTTATTAGGGGATCTAAGGGTGTTTTGTGGGTTTGGGATGTAGAATAGGTGAAGGATGCTAACCATTGCATAGTACATAGTTGGCACAAAGATAGAGATAACTGTGTGCCATGGACTAGAATACCATGCAGTCTGACACCATGAATAGTGGTAGATTCATGTCCACCACATGGATTGTCTAAATATGTAGGTTTAATAGAAAAACGTGTGTCTTGGTCCTCCCCTTGTAAATAGGCGGGCACACAGTCACCGTAATATCTTTAAACAATGAAGGTTCCCCTTGGAGACTGTGCAACCTGGCCCCCTCTATGGCATGGTTATCCACACAGTCAGCACATGGTTTGGCTAACCTTGCATCCAAACCATTTTCTGATTAAAATAGCTTCGATTATAATTTCTATTTATAAACATTATAGGTAACAACCCAATTTCACCCCCATTTCACCACATAACATCTATGTTATGAACTTCATCCTTCCAAGATTCATAAGGGTTATACTTATTGGACTCATGTCCACTTGGAGTGTATTTCGGTGAGAAACAAATATCTAGTTGAGTCTAAAACTCCTATTTCATCTATTTTTATTAAAGAGTCTTTTATAACCATTCTTCCACTTTTGAATCCTCTAAATCCCTCTTTTACTATTAGATTCTATATTACGAAATTGAAGGTTTTTTGAGTTTTAATGATAGAATATGGTTAAGAGACCATTCATCTATGAACCTAAGGTATATTGTCTAAAAATTATATCCCCGAGTCATGGAGTATTTTATACCTATTATGTGTTTTTTACTATTTATCTATATGTTTTGTCTCCGTGGTAGGAAATGATAATTGTTTTAAATGGATGATGAATTTCACCCTTTATGATCCCCATGGGGTCTGTTGAGGTTGGTTATAATGGGATAAAGATCACCCATGAGGTGTACCACTCCCATAAACATGGAATTTTATTGTCAAATTATGAATTTAAGGGTTTATGATACATTGCCTATGATAATTAATTTTAGAAAGTTGACATGCTTTTATGAAATGAAACCGATGATGATTGTGTTTAGTTTTTAGACATGTAATAATGGGGAGTTTTTCTAAATTTAATGTGTTAAATGAGTTATATCATGTAAATTATAAGTGATAAATGGTTAATGAAGTGTGTTTATATGAATAAGTGGTATGAATGTGGTATTGGGAAAAAGCATCTACTCCTATGGGTCAGACTAGTCTAAGGATATAGGACCCACCCCAGTATTTCATGATCCAGGATACTGGATTGAGGCTCTATGAATATAATGAATGCACATGATATGATTTCATTGAATGAGGCTCTCACGTATATTTATATATATTATTTTGTGAAATTATGGTCCAAGTAATTCATGAAACATAACTCCCTAGAAGTTATGATTAGTTGATCATTATATGTCAAAGCATGTTTTATGAATATGGGTAACACATGAATCTGATGATGTATTTGGATAATATGAATATTTTTAACGAATTGAACTTGGTGTATATTTTTTTCTAGTTTTTACCATAATTCTACATAAAATATTTTAAACTCTATGTTTTGCTGACACCTTTGGTAGTGACCTATTATGTTTTACTCACACACTGGTCGGGCCACAATTGGGTACCTAAGAAGATTACATGGTTGTAGCTCTGGATAATGGAAATAGTAATTTTTTGGAGGCTGATTTTGGGATAAGGTTTTTGCGCATATGGAGTTATCAAACTGGGTGTTGAAACCTATTTTAGGGATTCTTCATCTTTCATTTATTTTTGGTTTTCCATTACATATGGCACTGTAAGACATGGCATGGAATATTTACTCTATCATTGAAGGAATTTATCCAGTTTTAGGAAATTGATTTGTGATTCATGATTATTTTTTATACTTTCTTCATTGTTTATTATTTTATCTATTTTTATTACTCTAATAAAGATCGTATAGTCTCCTTACATGTCTTATTAGACCTTCGCTACTAGTCATCATCCTATGGAATACATGAAGATGCAGTTTAAGTCATATGGATAACCAGCTTGGGGCACCAGTTTTGTGCTTCCAATTATATGAAATAAAAAGAGGTATCTAAGTAGGCCTTTTATTGGTTTTTTACTACTTGGGAACAGTATATGGGAGAAAATGATTTGTTGGGAATGGTAAATGATCTCATTCCTGGATGTAGATAACCCATGTATGGGGGAATCTCTAGTACCCATGGTATGATTGTTTTTCATAAAGATCATTGTTATAGTTAAATATTTATTCACATTGGGTAATGCACATATGGTGTGATGTTATTATTTAAAAGGAATTTACCCATGGTCTAGAATGAAATTATGTTGTTCATGCATTAATCATTAATGGAACTTAGTATGTTATGTGACATGAATGGATATAGGCATGCACGGGGAAAATTGTTCCATATGTAAGGGATAAAATTATTTTTTAGTTTCCTTAAAATTTTCCAGAAATCGTCTCTAATATAGATGATGAAATCAGTTAAATGGATGAGATTGAATTGAATGTTTAAAACTAGTTCCTAAAAAATTTAAAATTATTTACGTAATTAAAGTAATATAAATGAGAAAGGGTTAGTATGTTGAATAATGTTATTTTTTCAAAATTATAATGTTTGGTTGCTCTATGTTATCCATGACCCATTATAGGGATAATTAAGTCTGATAATAGTGATGTGATTATGTTATTTGGGATAGTTTTTGGAGAGTGGTTTGTTTATGAATATCAGTGAGACCCCTTCTTTGAAAGCCATAGAAAATTTATAATTCTATGTTTTGATAAGTGAATTTGGCATTATAGAGATATTCCAACATGATTGTGCCTAAAAGTTGATATTACCCAGCTAGGATAGTATTATCACTAAGAGGGGAAGGGGTTGAATCGGTGATATCATTTTCTTTTATTTCTACATACTTATAAAACAATACTTTCCTCTTGTTAAATATGTCTTTCCTTACTAAAGACAACGCAAACACACATCCATAAGAACATAAGAAATTACAAGTTTCACTACTCAGAAAGAGTAGGTAGTCCTTAGTATAGTTGATATATAATCCCATACCACAAAAATACACTAGAAAATAATCTTTCTTTGTTGAAGACAATGAGTATGATGTTACCTTACAATCATCTAGAAATATGTAATCAATCCAATTGTGTGTGATCTCCTTCTATAAAAATTATGTAGAACAATGTTACGATGCTTATTGATCCACTCCCACATATTTTATCTTCCAATAAAATTATTCTCGTTTCTACCCAATAGTTGGAATAAACTTCCTGGAATTCATAATGATAATTTTTTTGATACACCAATATATTTTCAAAATTCTCTAATACCAGATTAGATTCTCTTTGAAAGATCTATTCACATAAATTGGGTATTCAAAACTATTGTATGTGATGCTCCCTTGCAATGCTCTCCCATAACTCAAGATGATTATAACATTTTCAAAGAATATTGCCTTCGCAAAACTACCTTTCTTTCATGAATCTCACATAAATATCATGAATCACCCATATTTTTGTTAATTTTTTATAACCTTATCAAAATTCCTAAACATTCAAGATGCTCAAATCATTTTGTTGTCTATCAAGGCCTTCCTGAACTTTTTTTTCATGAACCAATTTCATGAGTCACCTTCACTATCGAAGATTATTTAGATCATCATTTAAGTCTCACTTCTTCTCAAATGATGGTAGATGACTATTTATAGGCTTTTCATCCAATTCCAAAATATTCTAACCATGTAAGAACCATTTGAAGGAGCTCTCACATTTCCATCAAAATACTCTCTTTTTGGCGAAGGGCCAAGACAATTTCGTGTTCGCAGAGCTTGTGATAATAAAATAGATACAGTCAAATACATGGAACACTATGATGCTCCAAATTTTTCTAATCATGTAGATCGCGGTCATAATCTTCATAGCTTCACAAAACACACTTTTTGAATACCATGTTTTGTGAAAGTCATTCCCTTTCCATATTTTCATAAAGAATTCCATGATATCCTTATTTTAGTCTGTGATTCTTCTATTTCTCTTAATTTTAGAGATTACTATTAAAATCATCATACCTTCTTGAAACACCCATAGAAATGATCATATTTTAGAAACTCACTCATTTTTCTATATTTTCATAAGACCTTCATGAATATCCATTTTTCCAAATGCTTTCCGTCTTCCATGTTTTGTTCCTCAAAAATATGGAAAAACCGGGAAAACTACCACCCCTTAAAACTCTACTTCTTCCAAACCAACCAGGATTATTCATATTCATCCATCAACATATTCCTTTTTAAACAAAACAGAAACTAATTTCCACTAAATTTTCTCCTCTTTTACTTCATAAAAATTACATCCCTTGTTCTCTAAATAACTTATGTTATTTTTGAAATACATACCATAGAAACTATAAGGCCCCAGCCTTAAACCTTACTTAAAATTGAATTAAATGAATAATTCACATTGAGGATCTTTTCAGGTTTAGAGTTTTAGAGAATTAGGACATAACTATTACATCTCAAAAGATTACAAAGTAGTCTCTTCTACTAAATTTCCATAAAATAAAAACTCTTAAAAAGAAACATGTCTAGTTTCATGTTTTAGGTAGCATGACTTTCCCTTGATCCCATCGTTGACCCTATTCCACGCTAAGTCCTGTGAAAAACATTTCAAAAACTTGGGATGAGTATAAAAACTCAGTAAGGGATACACAAAGAATAAAAACTGTTAGTTTATCAAAACAAAAAGTAAACCACGTATACTTTATCAAGGTAATACTTTTCACCTTTATGAAGTAGTAAAAACTCTTCACTAAATAAAATATCATTACTTACCTTTTTGTAACAAAAGGATTACCATAAAACCCATATAAAGAACTCATAACATATATAAAGGTAACTTGGGACATAAGCATACTTAAGTGGAATAACCATACGGTCGACTCCCACACATATCACTTAATAGAATAGCCATACGGCCAATTTCCATACATACTAAATGGAATAGCCATACGGCCGACTTCCATACCCAATGCATTGGAGGTTATAACGTAACCACCCGTCCTGGTATTCACAGCACCACCCGTCATATGGTTTATCACGTAACCACCCGTAAAATGTCCAAGTACCATCATTTCACATAAAATATTTAAAATATAAACATTTCAATAACAACATTTCATTTTCAATCACAATAAGTAATTCCCAGATATTGAATTAATCAATCCATTTTCAAAAACCATTTAAAAGAGATTTTTGAATCAAAGTTTCCCATACCACTTTAAAGCTTTTAATGGAATTATAATTTTAAAACATTAATGTCCATATAAATAAATACTGAAAACCATTTCGAAAGCATGGACATTAAAGATAAAGATTTAGAATAATAAATCATAAAAATATTTAAAACGATATTTTTGTTAAATAGTTATCAACAAAAATGAGAGACTCTTGAATACAAATAATAGCGGAATAAAATTTAATCCGAACTTTATAATATCATGAGAATAAAGTGATTCATGATATAATATGTCAAAGGACAGTATACACACCATATAAGAGTGAATTGGTGAATAACAACAATGAAGTCTCAAAAGAAATGTAAAATGAGATGAAATCCATTGTAAAGAAGGTATCCTTAAATTAAGGATAAATCAATCTCATAATTATGTGTGACAAATATAAATACACCCAATATAAGTGGATATTAAGTGTAAAACAATCAAAGGTTATTCACATATATTCAAAGGATGACATATTCAACAACTATATGTTGAACCCAAAGAAATCGAAATTGGGTTAAGGAGTTCCCTTGACAGCCTAACGGTGTCACATCAAAATGAGTTGATGAGAGATAAAAAAAGGGTATCTAATCACTTGTACAGAAAATTTACATCAATAAGGATATATGAGAACATATCCCAACATAAAAATATGTAAATTAAAAGACCCAACAAAAGAAGTCTTTTAAAAAGAGGAGGGTGAAAGGTTCCCTTACCGACATGGGTATCTTTCGAAACATACACCTCGTGAAAGAAGGACAATACAACATTGATGTAAATACTCATAAAAGAAACTATATTACACAATGAGTAAAATAATGGGTGGTACATACACCACTCAAAGGAAATTGTGGCAAATGTAGCATAAATCTCACGGGAATAAAAGTGAGATGAAAAATCTCTTACGAAAACTCGACAGCCTAACAGCACCACATAAAACTTACAAAAATGGGTTGATGAGATCAAATAGGATATATAACCATATTAACATGATTTTTATATAAATAGGAATATAAAATAACATCCCCCATCATAACAAAGAGGATCTTAAAAGAAGTGACATAAAGGAGAGTACTTAAAGAGAAAGAGAGAGGTTAGATCTCTTACGAAAATTCGGCAGCCTAACGGCGCCACTCAAAACTTCCAAAATGGATTGATGAGAGAGAATAGGGTCTCTAATCATATGAACATAAAAATTACAGTAAGATTAATATAAAAGAAAATCCCAATAACGAGAAAGATGAGCTTAGAAGGAATGACATAAAAGAGTGTACTTAAAAAGAAAGAGAGGAGTAGGATCCCTTACCTCGGGTCCGACTTGACTCGATCGTTCTTTAATCTGCTGAATAATAAACATGAGTTAATTTCTACTTCCTTAAGAACCTTTTTCAAGTTCATTATTCCTTTTATATCACTTATTACCATGTCATAAACATTAGGTAATCATTTAAGTTAATAATATTTGTTTTGCCAATATTTTGTTCTTAAGTCGAAAGTGGTCTTCTTAGAATTACATGTTGTTCGTGTGGCCAAATGTTTATTATATCCAGAATTGTATTCATGATTTAGATATCATATATTTCATATATATCTAGTACATTCATGCATTTATAACATTACATAATCATTTAGAGGTAAGAAATGAAATGCACCGTTCATGGAGACGGTAATCCGTACGTACGCATGAATGCTAATTTCATTTCTATTTTGTATTTTATAGAATGGAATAATAATGATATAAAGGTATATTATAATTACAGTATAATATAATATATAATATCATAGTTCCATCCTTTATACGTCCCACATATGGTATTTAACGAATCAAATCACTTTGAGGGGGCGGTAGTCCGCACTTCCTTAAATGAAGATATCGTGTTTACCCATAATGGAAACCATAAAGGTATGCCAAAAATGAAAAAAACAGAAGCTTAAGGAAAACATAAACATATTATATATCATATATAAAAATATTTACATCATAATGGCCACCATTGAAGGTGTTAAATGAGTTTTGAACAATCATCGTTTCGGGAGGCAGAATTTCGCCATCCACGGAAACCGTATGTTCTTTAACCATTTGATGTATTTGTTTGAGAGTTTAGCTCGAATAAATCTTATAACAACATCCTAGTATATTGAAGATACTGTTGTTGTTACAAAATAAATAAATAAAAAGAGTTTAGGGGGTTGGAGAAGCAAAATAAAACAAATGAACATGGGAGAATGAATTACCTTTAAAAGTGTAACTCCTTTTGATTTGAGCCTAAAGGCTTCCTTTGAAAGGATTCTGCCCAAAGGGAATCCTCTAGGATGAGGATAGGGATGTGGAGAGAGTAAATGGGCAGTGTTTGGCCGAGCCAAAGGCTTGAGGAGTGTGTGAAATGAGGTAGAGGCGGGGGCCTTTTATAAGAGGAGATGAGGGGCACTTTTGGAAAGTAAAGAAATATTACTTTATTTGAAAATGTGTTTCGGGTTTAAAAGGTCCCACATTGATATAATTCGTGGATAAGGTGTTAAGGGTTCTAAATACACCCATCCAATAAGTTTTGGACATGTTTTGTTCATAGATTTTACATTATCTTTCTATTTTATTTAAATCGTTAAATAATGAGGTCATCGTTGCATCATCATGATGTCATAAATAATTTAATTTATTTAGTGTATAAAGATTATAAAACAATTCCTATGATGTAGGAAATATTTTTATCTTTACAATGACTTTTTATAATAAAAAAATCTGACTTGTATAACCCCACATAAAAATTGTTTTAGTAAAACATATCATGTTTGTGTCATTTTTACTTTTACATTAAATAAAAAGTGATTTATGTCATTTCCCAACCAAAGTGGTTCCATGGGGTCCCCAAATTGACCCATGGCTTTTCTTGGTCGGCCATTACACATCCAATGAGGTTAGGACATGTTTCAAGTTCATTTCATATTATTAAAACATTATTTTTCCTTAAACTACACTAATTACCTCTAATCGCGATTAAAAACTTAATAAGTTACAATTCACCAAAAAATTATTTTTATCCCATTGAACCACATTTTACTTCTTAATGACAACCATGTATGTCATATTTTTGAAATTCAAAACACAAAGATGGAAAAATTTCATTTAAACGGAAAAATCAGTTTTTATAAGTACCACTTAGTGGTTTCACTATTCATCAAAAATTGAAGTTTTTCCGAAAAATCCCAAAAATTCACCCTAAGCTATATTTGATATCCTGAATTCAAAAATGAAGTCTATTTTACAAAATTGAAAACATATAAGTCACATTAATTAATTTAATATTTAATTCCCGTTGTCAAAGAAAATAGCGTGTTTTTATTAAACAATAAGTATCAAAAGATTGACACTAGTTTAAGTCCGATTTCAAAGTGAAATTAATTCCAACGACCACTATTGGATTTAATGGTAAAAATATTTTCTAATTTCACTTTAAAACCAATTCAAAAGATAATCTAATCATATAAATAAATTAGATTAAAAAGAGGTTTTGAATTAAAAAACAACATTTTACACTATTCATTAAAAAAATGAACTTTATCGGAAAAATATCAAAAATTTACACAAAGTAAAATTTGATGTCCCGATTCTGAAGAAGAGTTTTATTTGGTCCAAAAGAATGTATAAGAGTAATCAAAACTATTTTTAATGACAGTTCTCCATCAGAAGGCGATAAGTGAACCTTTAGTGAAAATTAAGGTATAAAAGCCTAAAATTGAATTCTTTCCGTATTTTAAGCCTTTGGATAAATGTAAAAACATATAAAAAAACATATATAATCATATTTTAGTTATTTCTATCCATTCCCTCCAATACAAAGTCTACATGTTAACTACCATTTAAAATAATATTATTTTATTATAAGAGTGCAACGTAAGATTCCCAAGAAACTCGTTGTTCGTATTGGGTACGCCATCGAGCATAACATCCCCTTTAAAGTAATATTAATATTTGATTGACAAATGTGGATAAATATAAAGATGTTATATTCTTTATTTACCCGGGGTGTTACATCCTTCCCCCCTTTTGGGAATTGCATCCTCGCAATTTTAAAATTGACCTTGGAAACATCCTTGAAAGTCCCACATCGGAATAAGAGTCGGTAAACCAATCACTTTAAAATAAAGAAAGATAAGTACAAAGGTCACCCGAGTTAACCCATACTAGGATTCCATGTATGAAAATATGGACATGGTGGAGAAAACATAGGGTCATGTTCTGATGGAGAGTGATAGAAAACATGTTTAGGAGAAAGTTAACCATGAGAAAATCACAAACTTGTGATGGGTTAAACGGTATTCGATTCCCCAGTAGGAAACGTTAATAGAAAACATTTTTGTTTTAAGTTAATTTTTATTGAGGAATTTATTCATAAGGAAACATAATCACTTATCATGTTGACTCTCAACTTTTATTAGATTCCTTACACAAACTCATATTTCCTCCACAAGGTGAGTATTTAGGAAGACTTGTTCACATTAAGAGTACTATAATCAACTTCTAGAGAATTACCTAACCCAAAAAAGAGAACTACATACATCCCAGGTCTTTAGACTTTAAACAAAACTAAAACCCAAAAGATTAGTACAAGATCAGATAACCCAGAAAAGGATAACCCATTAGAAAGAAAATCCATTCTTAATCTCCAAAATTTGTCCAACAAAACCCAAAGTTCAACGAGGACCATCCGATAAGCAATTTGTCCATAAAATTCTTCAAAGTAAACCAATCTAAGATTGAAAACCAAACATCTGAAGGATTTAGTCACATAATCTTCCAAGTTAAATCGTAACATTTATCTCCAAACAAAATCAGTTGCTCTTAAAGTCTCGCCTTGAAAAGTAATTATCCTAATCACATATCCTCCATGATAGGTTAATAATTTTCATAAATAACCCAAAATAAACTTACTATAAAAAAATAATAAGTCAAACTAACCAGGGACTTCACGTAGTCCAGTGGTAGGCGATAAATACCAATCGCACTTTGGTTGTGGGTTCGATTCCCGCAGCTTTGTCCGACGCGACGGGTTGTCACACGGTCTGCGTGTTGTCCTTTTTCCAAAACCATATAATTCTTAAAACATTGCCCAAAATTAGATAAAATCTTCAAGAATAATCATAACATATTTTAACCACAAGTTTATCTCATTCCTTTCATTTTCCATCATATCATAGATTAACCCATAATTACCTTAAATTTAAGGATCATATAAACCCTAATGGTTACCTTAATAATTATTACCTGAATTTCCACATCGAGTTGGCCATCTCGTACATGATGCATTAGAGAACTCACCAAGGTTCAAGTGGTTGATCATGACTCCTTGATAGTTGGTTTAGAAAAACCATGAGATTCCTCATTGAATCCCCCATCTCATCCAGTATCTTAATCAGAGAACCACCACAGTTTCCTTCAAACCCATTGTCACTTTGGTGCCTGCTAGATCCAGCCATTTACTAAAACCAAAAAGGTCAGTGTGAGTATATCAACATAACCATCATGTACTAATGAGGAAGATAAACACTAAGATATACTTACTCATTCACTTTATCAAAAACTAGGACTCTTTTTGAAATCCTAACCATTATGGTAATGCCACTTATGCTTAGAGAATACACTAACCTCTATAGTTATCTAAACCGACCTTTGATACCAACTATAAGGCCCCAGCCTTAAACCTTACTTAAAATTGAATTAAATGAATAATTCACATTGAGGATCTTTTCAGGTTTAGAGTTTTAGAGAATTAGGACATAACTATTACATCTCAAAAGATTACAAAGTAGTCTCTTCTACTAAATTTCCATAAAATAAAAACTCTTAAAAAGAAACATGTCTAGTTTCATGTTTTAGGTAGCATGACTTTCCCTTGATCCCATCCTTGACCCTATTCCACGCTAAGTCCTGTGAAAAACATTTCAAAAACTTAGGATGAGCATAAAAACTCAGTAAGGGATACACAAAGAATAAAAAATGTTAGTTTATCAAAACAAAAAGTAAACCATGTATACTTTATCAAGGTAATACTTTTCACATTTATGAAGTAGTAAAAACTCTTCACTGAATAAAATATCATTACTTACCTTATTGTAACAAAAGGATTACCATAAAACCCATATAAAGAACACATAACATATATAATGGTAACTTGGGACATAAACATACTTAAGTGGAATAACCATACGGTCGACTCCCACACATATCACTTAATGGAATAGCCATACGGCCAATTTCCATACATACTAAATGGAATATCCATATGGCCGACTTCCATACCCAATGCATTGGAGGTTATAACGTAACCACCCGTCCTGGTATTCACGGCACCACCCGTCATATGGTTTATCACGTAACCACCCGTAAAATGTCCAAGTACCATCATTTCACATAAAATATTGAAAATATAAACATTTCAATAACAACATTTCATTTGCAATCAGAATAAGTAATTCCCAGATATTGAATTAATCAATCCATTTTCAAAACCCATTTAAAAGAGATTTTTGAATCAAAGTGTCCCATACCACTTTGAAGCTTTTAATGGAATTATAATTTTAAAACATTAATGTCCATATAAATAAATACTGAAAACCATTTTGAAAACATGGACATTAAATATAAATATTTAGAATAATAAATCTTTAAAATATTTAAAACGATATTTTTGTTAAATAGTTTTTAACAAAAATGAGAGACTCTTGAATACAAATAATAGCGGAATAACATTTAATCCGAACTTTATAATATCATGAGAATAAAGTGATTCATGATATAATATGTCAAAGTACATTATACACACCATATAAGAGTGAATTGGTGAATAACAACAATGAAGTCTCAAAAGAAATGTAAAATGAGATGAAATCCATTATAAAGAAGGTATCCTTAAATTAAGGATAAATCAATCTCATAATTATGTGTGACAAATATAAATACACCCAATATAAGAGGATATTAAGTGTAAAACAATCAAAGGTTATTCACATATATTCAAAGGATGACATATTCAACAACTATATGTTGAACCCAAAGAAATCGAAATTGGGTTAAGAAGTTCCCTTGACAGCCTAACGGCGTCACATCAAAATGAGTTGATGAGAGATAAAAAAATGGTATCTAATCACTTGTACATAAAATTTAAATCAATAAGGATATATGATAACATATCCCAACCTAAAAATATGTAAATTAAAAGACCCAAAAAAAGAAGTCTTTTAAAAAGAGGAGGGTGAAAGGTTCCCTTACCGACATGGGTATCTTTCGAAACAAACACCTCGTGAAAGAAGGACAATACAACATTGATGTAAATACTCATAAAAGAAAGTATATTACACAATGAGTAAAATAATTGGTGGTACATACACCACTCAAAGGAAATTGTGGCAAATGTAGCATAAATCTCACGGGAATAAAAGTGAGATGAAAAATCTCTTACGAAAACTCGACAGCCTAACAACGCCACATAAAACGTACAAAAATGGGTTGATGAGATCAAATAGGGTATATTATCATATTAACATGATGTTTATATAAATATGAATATAAAAGAACATCCCCCATCATAACAAAGAGGAGCTTAAAAGAATTGACATAAAGGAGAGTACTTAAAGAGAAAGAGAGAGGTTAGATCTCTTACGAAAATTCGGCAGCCTAACGGCGCCACTCAAAACTTCCAAAATGGATTGATGAGAGATAATAGGGTATCTAATCATATTAACATAAAAATTACAGTAAGAGTAATATAAAATAACATCCCAATAATGAGAAAGATGAGCTTAGAAGGAATGACATAAAAGAGTGTACTTAAAAAGAAAGAGAGGAGTAGGATCCCTTACCTCGGGTCCGACTTGACTCGATCATTTTTTAATCTCCTGAATAATAAACTTGAGTTAATTTATACTTCCTTAAGAACCTTTTTCAAGTTCATTATTCCGTTTATATCACTTATTACCATGTCATAAACATTATGTAATCATTTAAGTTAATAATATTTTTTTGCCGATATTTGGTTCTTAAGTCGATAGTGGTCTTCTTACAATTACATGTTGTTCGTGTGGCCAAATGTTTATTATATCCAGAATTGTATTCATGATGTAGATATCATATATTTCATATATATCTAGTACATGCATGAATTTATAACATTACATAATCATTTAGAGGTAATAAATGAAATGCACCGTTCATGGAGACGGTAAGCCGTACGTACGCATGAACGCTACTTTCATTTCTATTTTGTATTTTATAGAATGGAATAATAATGATATAAAGGTATATTATAATTACAGAATAATATAATATATAATATCATTGTTCCATCCTTTATACGTCCCACATATGGTATTTAACGAATCAAATCACTTTGAGGGGGCGGTAGTCCGCACTTCCTTAAATGAAGATATCGTGTTTACCCATAATGGAAACCATAAAGGTATGCCCAAAATGAAAACAAAGAAGCTTAATGAAATCATAAACATATTATATATCATATATAAAAATAGTTACATCATAATGGCCACCTTTTAAGGTGTTAAATGAGTATTTAACAATCATCGTTTCGGGAGGCAGAATTTCGCCATCCACGGAAACCGTATGTTCTTTAACCATTTGATGTATTTTTCTGAGAGTGTATCTCGAATAAATATTATAACAACATCCTAGTATATTGAAGATACTGTTGTTGTTACAATAGAAATTAATAAAAAGAGTTTATGGGGTTGGAGAAGCAAAATAAAACAAATGAACAGGGGAGAATGAATTACCTTTAAAAGTGTAACTCCTTTTGATTTGAGCCTAAAGGCTTCCTTTGAAAGGATTCTTCCCAAAGGGAATCCTCTAGGATGAGGATAGGGATGTGTAGAAAGTAAATGGGCTGGGGTTGGCCGAGCCAAAGGCTTGAGGAGTGTGTGAAATGAGGTATAGGCGGGGGCCTTTTATAAGAGGAGAGGAGGGGCACTTTTGGAAAGTAAAGAAATATTACTTTATTTGAAAATGTGTTTCGGTTTTAAAAGGTCCCACATTTACATAATTCGTGGATAAGGTGTTAAGGGTTCTAAATCCACCCATCCAATAAGTTTAGGACATGTTTTGTTCATAGATTTTACATTATCTTTCTATTTTATTTAAATCGTTAAATAATGAGGTCATCGCTGCATCATCATGATGTCATAAATAATTTAATTTATTTAGTGTCTAAAAATTATAAATAAATTCCTATAATGTAGGAAATATTTTTACCTTTCCAATGACTATTTATAATAAAAAATCTGACTTGTATAACCCCACTTAAAAATTGTTTTAGTAAAACATATCATGTTTGTGTCATTTTTACTTTTACATTAAATAAAAAGTTATTTATGTCATTTCCCAACCAAAGTGGCTCCATGGGGTCTCCAAATTGACCCATGGCTTGTCTTGGTCGGCCATTACACATCCAATGAGGTTAGGACATGTGTCAAGTTCATTTCATATTATTAAAACATTATTTTTACCTTAAACTACACTAATTACCTCTAATCGCGATTAAAAACTTAATAAGTTACTATTCACCAAAAAATTATTTTTATCCCATTGAACCACATTTTACTTCTTAATGACAACCATGTATGTCGGATTTTATAAATTCAAAACACAAAGATGGCAAAATTTCATTTAAACGGAAAAATCAGTTTTTATAAGTACCACTTAGTGGTTTCACTATTCATCAAAAATTGAAGTTTTTCAGAAAAATCACAAAAATTCACCCTAAGATATATTTGATATCCTGAATTCAAAAATGAGGTCTATTTTACAAAATTGAAAACATATAAGTCACATTAATTAATTTAATAATTAATTCCCGTTGTCAAAGAAAATAGCGTGTTTTTATGAAACAATAAGTATCAAAAGATTGACACTAGTTTAAGTCCGATTTCAAAGTGAAATTAATTCCAACGACCACTATTGAATTTAATGGTAAAAATATTTTCTAATTTCACTTTAAAACCAATTCAAAAGATAATCTAATCATATAAATAAATTAGATTAAAAAGAGGTTTTGAATTAAAAAACAACATTTTACACTTTTCATTAAAAAAATGAACTTTATCGGAAAAATATCAAAAATTTACACAAAGTAAAATTTGATGTCCTGATTCTAAAGAAGAGTTTTATTTGGTCCAAAAGAATGTATAAGAGTGATCAAAACTATTTTTAATGACAGTTCTCCATCATAAGGCGATAAGTGAACCTTTAGTGAAAATTAGGGTATAAAAGCCTAAAATTGAATTCTTTCCGTATTTTAAGCCTTTGGATAAATGTAAAAACATTTAAAAAACATATATAATCATATTTTAGTTATTTATATCCATTCCTGCCAATACAACGTCTACATGTTAACTACCATTTAAAATAATATTATTTTATTATTAGAGTGCAACATAAGATTCCCAAGAAACTCGTTGTTGCGTATTGGGTACGCCATCGAGCATAACATCCCCTTTAAATTAATATTAATATTTGATTCACAAATGTGGATAAATATAAAGATGTTATATTCTTTATTTACCCGGGGTGTTACAGAAACATTGTTAGATTTTCTAGGGAAAGTATTGTAACTTCCTTGTCTTCCACTTTAACAATGTGAGGTGATTTAATTTCTTCTCAAACATCCTTGAAAACAATATAAAATACCTGGAAATGATTATCTAAATTCTCAAATTTGTCTTAACAATCTCCCCATTTTATTTTTTTGTCAACCAATATTCATAAAACAGTGAACTTTGTAACCTCAAGCGATGGATTACTTATCAAAAATTCTAAGACTACATAAGCTAACTCTTTTTAGTAAACAATAATCATTGATAGTAAAAACCCTGTTTTCCTAATGTAGTGACACATTTCTTCCTCATATTTTTCCAGTTCATCGACTTTCCTATAATAAAAAAATGTTCATTCCTAAAAACATTGCAACAAACTATCATAATAGTTTACACACAACGTGTTGGATTCACAACATTTCCACAAATCTACCTTTAGGCATGCTTACATAAGGATAGATTTATGAAATATTTCTCTCCCTTGACAACAGTATCTAAAGGTAAAATGGAATAGGAGAAAGAAACACATTCCACAACATTAATTGGAAATATTATGGACACCGATGTTCAACCCTAATTTATAAAATGGTTCCTTTTCAAAAATTTAGTGAATATTTCAAAAACTTGTTCCAATATAGGAGTGTACTCCATCTTCAATTTGTTCTTCTCCAAAATATATTTATTTAAATGCTACTTTATGTAAATATTATTTGAATGATAATGTTATATCATATTCCTTGTAAGATGTATTACACTTGTATTGTCACATACTAAGAGAAAAGGTAACTTTACTTCAAAAATTAAGTCTTACAACTAAGTTTTCATCCACATAAGTTGGGAATCGACTTAAGTGGTAGCAATATACTAATCTTTGGATGTGTTCAGAGTTACTAAATTTTTTTATATGCCAACTAGCAAAAGGTTTTCCCAGAAATAAAACTCCACTAGATGTGGACCTTCTATCATTAAAATGTCAATCCCAATCATTATCTGAATATCCAAACAAGTTAATAATTTTCTTATCTATCATACATGATTCCTATATTTTTTGGGCCATTAATATATCTGAAAATTATTTTTCTAGAAATTAAATGTGATTCATTAAGAGAACTATGAAATATTTCACCTAATATAACAACATAAATACAATCATGTCATGAGGTAGTCAAATACCAAAAAAATCCAACTAGATTTCAAAACACATTATGATCATCTTCTTTGCCTTCACCATATTTATACAACATTGTTCTAAATGAAATCAATGTGGAAACTAGTTTCAAATATTCTATTACAAACTTCATAATAATTTTTTTATAATAATTTTATTGAGAAAGATAAATGTGTTTCTTATTTGTTATAATTTTTAACCAATGAATGTATTTCATTTCTCCCAACATGGAAATCACAAATAAATTTTTCATATCTTCATAAAATATTTCACAAGCCCTTTCATCCTTCCAATAAAAGATAATGTCACCAACATAAAAAATAATAATGAGGGAAAACTCCTGACTTTCCTTGAAGTAAACATTTCTATCAAATATTTATTTCATGAAATTCATATGTCTAAAGAAATTATGCAATTTTTAATTCCATGATCATGGAACTTGTTTTCACCCGCACAAGGATTTATTATTGTTACACAAGTAACTTTATTTATTCCAAATAAAAAATCCACATAGTTGATCCATTTAAACTTCATCATCAAGATCCCCATTGAAAAATGCATACTTCACATCCATTTGAAAATATTTGTAACATCATTGTTCAAGAATAGCATGAGAGATTATTATTGTTTTTAACCTTTCTACCAAAGACATATCCTCATCAATAACTACTCCTTGAATTTTCAAATAACTTTTACTTAATAAAATTTCCTTATTATTTATCACTTAACCTTCTATATTCATCATGTTCTGGACAACCAATTTTGTACCAATAACAATTTTTATCACGATTGGGTACGTGTTTCTAAGTATCATTATCATCTATCTAATCAAGATCCTCATTAATATCTTGAATTCCTCATGCTCAAAATCTTCATTCACATCATTCATCTTGAATTTTGAATACAAAGCAGTGTGTACAATAACTTTTGAAGTTCTTCTAGTTGGAAGCTTTTGATGTTGATAACCAACAATGTTCTAAGCCTCTTCTTTCTTCCTCAACCTAAGATGATTTATTTTTGTTACAGCCTCATCATTGGAAATAGCTGAGTTTGATTATTATCTTTGAGTAGGATAACCATGTTTTTCATCCTTATCTTCATTTTTAACAAAAAATTCTTTATCTTTATCAACATATTTATTAGCAAAAGTATATTTCTCTTATTTCTCATTTTCAAAAAATTTCAGAAAAAATGAATAAAAAATTATTCTTATTTATTTTTTGAAACATTTGTACCCACTTCCTTATGGATCATAAATAAGAAAAATTACATCTTCACCTCTCTACTCAAATATACTATATTTTCCACCTCTCTTTTTATAGAACATGGACTCCCAATAACACATAAGTGTTTCATACATGGAGTTTTTCAATAAAACATTCATGTCGAGTCATATTTGAACATTGTATGTATAATTTTCGGCATTTTATATATACTTAATTACTCATAGTTTTCAGCAATTGGTATTGAGAAAGACCTCTAAGAAACATAATTCTCCCCATTTCCACCAGACATCTCTTCATTTCTTCAGCGACCCCATTTTTTTGAGGTGTGTATAGTGAATTAAACTCTGATGAATTCAATGATTCCCAATATAACACATAAATTAATTATTTTTGTGCTCACCCACATTATCATTTCTCAACTTATTCAATAAATATTCACATTTCCTCTCATCTTTCATCCAGAAACTTTTAAACATTGTCAGAGCTTCTATCTTTTGTCTCATATACCTAAAACATGTAATGTAATTAATTCCATCAATTAATGTGATTATGTATATATTTCCATTTTCTATTTATTGATCATTGTCACACTGATATCACAATGAATATTTTCTATGCGTCTCTTTGAAAAATTATCAACTTTATTAAGCACGAAATTTGTAATCTTTCATTTTTGAAAAAATATGAAACTCCAGTCTCTTCTTCATGACACATTAGGAAAATCCTAGAAACTATACCACCTTGAAAACATTCTGATGTTTCTGTAACACATGTGTCCCAGCCTTTATGCCATAATTTATTTTCTTCCACCATGCCCATGTGACAATAGTTTTGAATTTCAACCAACTTGGAACAAGTTTCATTTTGTGTGTTGGACACTTGAAACTATCATTCTATCTTCATAAATTTTCACAAAAACCCCATATTTTCAAAAGAAAACAATTTTACCCTCATAATTATATTTTGAAAAACTTAGTAGGTTTTGTTTCAACCCATCAACATATAATTTATTCTTATATTTCATATTTTCCTTTCTAGTGATGTTTGATCCAACACATTTGATTCATAGAGATTCATCATTATCAAATATAGTTGTTCCTTCTCCGAAGTCTTTCACATTCTTAGTAAACTATAAGTATCCTATAATATGAGAAAACTACCCACTATCAAGAGTCCAAGGTCATTGTCCTATTAAAATTTTTTATGAAGCATAAACAATAATAACTTTTTCATCCTACTTTGTTATCTTCACCTATGACTTATGAGAATTGATACGAAACATTTTTTTGTCGGTAAAAAAACAAGACAACCCTTATAAATATGTCAATGTTTTTCACATCATTCTCATATAGTTTATAGTGGTTGGAACCTAAACATTCACACCAACCTTCTCAAATTTCAACTAAACATCCTTCTATGAGTTCTTTTTTTAAGGATTGACTCCCCCACAAGACATACCTTTCATAGCCTATAGAATAGAAGTAATGTTGTTGGTTATAGAAACACATATTTTCCATATGTCCTAATCCACTACAATACCAGCAATATCTATAGAAAGAGTCTTTTCCTATGAAATTTTTAGATTGATCAGTGTTATGAGTACGTTTCTTGACAACATTATTAATAGAACATCATAGTCCATCAATATATATATTTCCAAAAAAAACAATCTTCTTTTGCTCAATTTTCATTACAGACATATTATAACCAGAAGTAATAGAAATTTTTATAGACTCATGATTTTTATAAACTTTTGATTTTTTTACATCGTAAACCATATGCACATACAAAACATTCCTCTATTTCTTCTTCTTAGAAAAAATTTCATATTTCTTCTCATCCTTTGACGGTAAACTTTATTGATCTTTCTAAGGTTTATCATTACTAAAACTCTCATAAACATCTAAGATATATTTTTGGAAATTTTTTCATATATGTTCATATTTAAGAAATTTTTTGTTAGACATGTTCAATATATTATTCGTTTTCCATCATCTTAAATTACAAATGTTCATTACAATTATTTTCTTTCTCAAGATAATTATTTAAATCATCCATTTCTTTTATAATCATGAATTTATCATTAGGATAACCAACTTTAATTTTTAATGAGAAATTTTCATTTATCAACTTCCTTTTTTTGTCAATCCTGTTAATATTTCTCATAAATTCTTTGAACTCTTCTTCCTGATGATATTCATGTGCATGTTCTTCTTCATCAAAATGGCTACTCTTAAAATCATCATTATTCACTGATACAATAAAACAACTCTCTCCGTATTTCTCAGTAAAATATTCTTCGGATTAAATTTATCTATATTCTTCTTCATATTTAGGGAAAAATAATCTTAATTTTTATTTGAAGAAATGTTTATCCTTCCCTTTGGAAATATATTTATCTTTATCACCTTGTTTCTTCCATGACATTCTAGGAATTCATTCATCTTCATCACTATCTTCTTATTTATTTTTTGGTGGTAAATTAGATGCAATGTGGAAAATGAATCAACATTTAAAACATTTAATGGAAATTTTCCATTTGTATTTACTTGTACCTCTCTCACATTTTTAAAAAATAAGGATAAAATTTCATCAGGATTTTTTACATTCTTCATTTTTTGAGAAATAATTAGTAATATTATCTTCCGTGAGGTCCTTCTTTGAGTTTTCTTTCTTGATGGATTTAAAAGAATTTTCCCTATAATTTTTTTTATCTTCATAGTCTTATACCTTATCATTTCCTATGTGATGAGAGTGATATGAAATCATCCATAGATAATGTTTGGGGGACCCTGCCATCCAATGAAGAAAATTTAGCATCAAAATTGTCCAGGGATAATTCTTATGATCTTTTCAGCAACTCTAGAATCCTCTAGAATTTCACCAAGACATTCAATTGTGCTAATAATGTCATTTACCTAGGTAAAAAAGTCCCTATGAATTTCAAACATTCCAAATTTCAAATATTCATACTTCAGCCTCCATATTTTTAGTTTCTCCTTATTAACTTTTGTATCTCCTTAATAGTTGTTTTTAATTTTATTCCAGATTCCTTTAGATGTGGAAACACATTTAACTCTTAAAAACATGGTTTATATAGTCGGTGAGAGTAAATCATTTTTATCTCATCATTAATTATTTGGATTCTTCTTATCGATAGTTATAAGAGGAACCCAGTCATTAATAGGGAGTAAATTCATCTGTTGACACTTTAAGAACATCATACCCAATAGAGATAAGATATGGAAACATTCTATCCTAATAGATATAATAGTTTTTAATATCAAATATTGTAATACCCTGAATGTTCATACAATTTAGATTATCCATAAAAAATTCTCTTCAAAACATCATTTAAGAATATATGAAGGGAATCATCAGCTTTGATACTAATTAAGATTTCCCAACTAGTATACTTTTATCATTTAGAGGGGGAGGGGTTAATCAATGATATCATTTTATTTTATGTTTCCTTTCTTATAAAATAACCTTCAACTCCTATCAAATATTTCCTTCCTTGATAAAAAAAATTGAAACACACATCCATAGGAACACACAAAATTACAAGGTTCAAAACTCAACAACGGTATCTAGTACATGGTAAGGTTTCAATATAATCCAAAATCACAAAAACCACTAGAAACAAACCATTTTGAGTTGAATACAATGAGTATTATGTGCCCTTACACTCATGTGGCACTGTGTAAAAAAAGATTTTATGATATGTCTAGAACAAATGATGTAATATGATGTTATAGTGCTTATTGATCCACTTCAAAAAATTTGATCATTCAAAAACAATTCTTCACTTTTCCAACTAGAATCTGTTGAGAACATCCTGTTATTCCTAATGATAGTTAGTTTGATTTCATCAGTCTAGCTTACAAGTTCAGTTAGACTAGATATGAGGCTATTTTAATTCTATGTTATCTTAAAATGGGTATTCAAACTCGTTTTTCAAGAAGATCCCTTGAGGAGCTCAGGAAGCATATAACCTTCACGAAGCACACTACCTTTGTAGAACTACCTTTTTGGGGAATCTAACACACCGTTCATAATTCACACAACTATCGTTCGATTTTTTATAGCCACCCTTAATTCACCTAAAATTCATGATGTTTAAAACATTTAGTTGGCTATCAAAGCCATCTTGAACTTTTTTGCATGAACCACCTTCAGGATTCACCATTACAAAAAGAGAGTATTATGATATCTAATTACGTCTCGCATCTTTTCCAATGATGGAAGAGGCCAATTTCTAGGATTTTCATCTGATTCTAGTTTCTTATTGCACCGTCAGCACCATTTCATAGAGCTCTCCCATTTCCATCATGGTGGTCTCTTTTTCACGAAGCTCACGGAAAATTTTGTGTTCACCAATCTTGTAAAAATCATGGATATTCCATCAGTTCCTTCATGCACCACGATTATCCTATTTTTTTATTCATGAAGATCACCATAAAAATCATCTTGTTTTCTCGAATCAACCATTTTGAAGCCCATCATTCTTGAAACTCTTGCTTTTTCTATATTTTCATATGGCCATCTAGAAAACCATTTTTTCTCCATGATTTTACTATTTCTCATAATAATTAAGATAACCTTTATAATCTTCATGCCATTGTGAAATACCCTTCAGTAATATCTTCTTCATGAAACTGTTTTTTCCATATTTTCAGAAGGTCATCTAGAATATCCATGTTTCATGATTCTTTCCATCTTCCGAATTTTGGACCCTAAATATTTGGAAAGCACTGGGAAACTTCACCACTATAAAAATAGGATTCAGCCAAAACAACCATTATGATTCATAGTCATACAAAAGAATATTTATTTCCAAATAAACAGAATCTGATTGGAACCACCTTTTCTTCTCCTTTCCTCCATAAGTCTTGCATCACATGTTCTGCAAAGAACAAATGATATTGTTTAAATACATACTATAAAATAATCAGTATATTTTTCAATGAAAGTATTGTGACTTCCCTATATTCCACTATTACAATGTGAGATGATATAATTTTTCTCAGTCTTCCTTGACAACAAAATCCAATACCTAAAAATGATAAAATACCTTATCAGCTTGGACATAACACTAGTTCAGTGACTTGAGTACAATGATGACAATTACCCTCAGGTTATGGAGAAATAACACTATTTGGTTCCTAGTAATATTGGTGAATACTATTTTTTATATAATATTTTTTGTTTTATGTTGATTGTGGAAGGAGTCCTGTGGTGGGTTATGTCGAGTACATCTGACCTAAGTATATATATTCAGTTGTATCACCCTCTTATGGTTATGGGAGAGGGTATAGATGAGGTAGCTATGTTCAATGTAGATTCTATCCAATATATTATAGAATACATAAATAATCCTCAAAATAAGAGATTAAATTTTGTGGATTATATGTTGTGGGGACCGTTAAAGAGTTGGTGGGATATCCTAATTTAGAAGGATTGAGAGGATGGTATGATGTTGAAATATTTCTAGGAAACATTTATAAAAAAATTCAACCCATATATTCTGATATGGGAGATATTTGTGGGATATATGAAGTTAACTCAGGGGACTATGTCCATGATGGATTATTCTCATCACTTGACCAACTTGCAATGCATTTTTCTAACATTGGTAGCAAATGAGGAAACTTTGAAGATAAATTTTGAGGATGAACATATATATGATATCATGTCCCATGTATATATATTCCTTTTAAAATTTGTTCAGAGGTGGTGGATGAGGATCTCATTTTAGAAGGGAACCTATAGGAGGCTTCAAGTGGTGTACTTTTGGTTTTAGTAGGGTGGTACAGTGGTATGACTTCATATAGTAGCAAGTTCTTTTTTTAGTGTTTTCACAAGGTAAGTGTAGAAAGAGTTTCCAAGATATGATATTGAATTCTCAAGTTAGACATCAGGTGTTCTATTATAAGTGCGATTGGAAAGGACACATATGGGTCATGTGATCCCAAACACCAGTTGAGTGTTAAGAATGCGGCCTGACAGGATGAATAAAAATTTTCTACAAAACCCCTCGATAGGTGGGAAGTAATGGAGGGTCTTGAATGATAAAGAGAGCAATAAATTGGTTTACTAATATATACATGTTTGGCTATTGGATTTCTAAAAATTTTATGGATTGAGTTTGGGGATGTGGTGATTCAGTACAATAGGATCCCTATCAGTAGGGTAGTGTAGCACCCCAAACTCAAACAAGATCCCATATGGTAGGGGAAGATCATTGGCATGTGGTTTAGCTTTTACCTAGTGGTGGTGAGGATGGACCATCGATAGATCGAGGTAAGATTCATTTATCACACATGATCTGTAGTGCATTGTTTCATATAGGGTCCTCACATTCTTTTATATCTTCTCATATTTCGAATGTTTTGGCTCTGTAGGTGGAATATATTTTTGGGGTTATGTAGATTGGCACACAATTGGGAGTACGTACAAAAAATGTTAGGAAATGTATGGAGTTTTCCCTTGAAGATGGTGGGTGAAACATCCTTTAGGAAATTTTTGTTTATGATATGTCATGTTTTTTTTAATACTAATGATGTACAAGTCATCTAGATACCATGTTAATATATATTATTACCGATGGATTGTGATTTTCATATCTCGTAATGAAGACACTTATGTTCACCATAAATAATGGGATACGTTTTTCGGCCATATAGTATATGTTATCGCATAACTGGGTGATCTCAAAACCAAATTGGTGAGTTTAGTTCTTGAGAATGGGGGGTAGAGTACGATTTTCTTCTTCTTGTGTTGGATCGGTTCGAGGATGTGTTTTACAGGGACTTATCAAGGATTTAAAAAGAGAGAGAGTGGTTGAGTTAAATATTGATCATAGACATTAAGGGGATCCCATTTCTATTCAAACATATAGAATGGCTCTAACAAAACTTTTTGATATTATGACTCGGTTTGATGAATTAGTGATAAAGGGTTTATTGTTCCGCATTCATCCCATTGGTGATCTCAAATTTTGTCTTCTAATAATGTTTATGATATTTTTTCATTGTGTGTCAATTAAAAAAAGTTTAACAAGATGAAAATTAGGAACTAAAATCCCCTTACCTATATCTATGATCTTTTTAACTATTGAAAGGGTGCTTTTGTGTTCCCCAAAATTGGTTAGAGGTCATGGTATCATCATTGAGGGTGAGACCTTCTTATATTCAAGAGAATAATTTCAAGAGTATGTATAGGTTGTATGAGTTTTTTGTAATGCCTTTGGGTTTAAAAAATTCTATTACTATACTTATATCCTTAATTAACTGATTCAAAAATCCATATTAGGGCCAGTTTGCAGCTATTTTTGGGATGAAATCTTAGTGTACTTCCAGACTCATGAAAATAATTTGAATCAATTCGACATTATCTTTAGTAATCTATGATAACATAGGCTATATGAAATTCAATTTAAGTTTCAATTACTGATCAATAAAGTATATTTCTTGGGTCACATCATCTTTGAGGAAGGTACGTCAGTTGACTGAGAGAAGTTTCATGTAGTTGTTTCTTGGGAGAATCCCAAGAATGTTTTTAACAAAAAAAAGTATTTTTGGTTTATTTTTATATTAATCAAACTTCATCATGGAATTTTCTCTCTTGTAATATTCACATTCGTTCTTAAAAATAAAGGTTTTAGTTTGAATTATGAGAGAATTCTTTCCAAAAGTTGAATAAATGTTTGACTGATGTATCAATTTTAATCATACCGGAGTCGGTTATGTGGTATAACTTGTTTCTTCATGCATCTAGTATTGTAAATGGGGTATTGTTATTGTAGTGATGTAGATTAGTTGTATATAGGTCGTAATATTTGAGGCCACATGAAGGAAATTACTCTAAGCATGATCTAGAGTGATTTGTGATGGTATTTTCTCTATTGTGTTGGCGACATTACCTATTGGGTGAAAGGCATATTATGTATACTGACCATAAAAGACAAAAGTAAATTTTTTATCAGTGAGATTTAAATATTTTTAAGTAGAGATGGTTCATCTATATGTAATATTTCAATTTTGAGTTCTCATATATTCTATGGAAAAGGAACACTATTATAGATTCCTTAAGATGAAAAACACATATTTGTGCAGTCTAGGAGTCTCAGTATAAGTGGACCATGGTGGAATTGTTTGTTGAGATGTATATATTGGTTCAAGAGTTATAGGGATATAACGACCTATGTATCATTTTCAATTGAGTCCAGACTTCTAATCTGGATCAAGGAGTGCAAGTATGTGGATCAAGAGTGTTTGGCCTCCAGAGAATTATTTAATGTTTGATTGTCACCTTCTGACTAGACTACAAATTCTTATTATATCTTTTATATTTCTGGATATGTTGTTTTGCCTATGTGTACTCTATAGGAGATGATTCGTGAGTTTCATGGATCAATGTGGGACGTGAACCCTGGTTTTACTAATTTGTATCTCGATCTTCATATATAGTCATGGGGTCCAATAGTGATAAAGAAAGATGGAGGTTTCAGGAAATGATGCCACAACCTTTATCTAGAGAAGGACGAGCATTAGTTACCATATGTCTTGCAAGGGCTTTTTCCCATTACATAATTGAAGTTGGATGATTTCATTAGCAGTTTTCTAGTAGGTATCTGGAGGAAACCTCAAATGAATGGTGGGATATGGGTGATTTTGGATCATTGGGCCTTGCTAGAAAAATTATTACCAATTTGAGAGACTTTTACCATTGACCAGTTCAGTGAAATGTTGGTTTGGAAAACAGTAGGTTTTTATGGGGTACATTAGATTATTATTTCAAATCATGATCCTCATTTTAATCATCACATCTATAAAGTTTAAAAAATTCATTTGGTACTCCGGTATTTATGAGCACATATTTTTCCTTAAAGATAGAGAGGAAATAAAAATGCACTATCCACATCCAAGAAGACATGACGAGAGCCGGCATCCATGGTTTTGGTGAGAATTGGGAATGGCACATGGATCATGTCTATTTATCCTATAATCACAATTATCAGAAAACTATTTAGATCAAACCATATGATTGGATCTGTGTTAGACCATGTAGATCGCGATTTTGTTAGTTGGAAGCTGGTGAATCCGAGTTGTTTTGGATGAGTCCCATAAACAAAACTTCTAAGAAGGGTTAGTTGATTCAAAAATTTACAACTACAGCTCAGAGAATGATTAATTTATATTTGAATCGATGATGTCAAACTCTTGAGTTTATAGTGGGTGATCATGTGTTCTATCTAGTACCACCAAGGATTGGTCACTAAGGGATTCTAAAACAAGGAAATTCATGGTCAAATTATGTGGGACCATTTGATATTGTACATATTATTTGATTGGTTATATAATAATTTACTATTCCATAGTGGTATAGTGGAATGCATTATTTTTTTATATTTCGCATATTTAAAAGAATCACATTGATTGTTCCCATGTGATTGTTGTTAGTGATGTTGAGATTTAGGTTTATGCATCCATTGAAGAGTATCTAGTTCATACTATGGATCATTGTGAGTATGTTTTTTTAGGTAAGATTGTGTAATTTTTCTAAGTGTTATGGAATCATGGAAACTTTTAGGAGGAGTCATGTGAGAGATAGATAGATATGTGTGCTGTGTTTTCAAATATCTTTACCATGGATGTTTAGTGATTCTTGGGATAGTACCTTGAGGATGATCTGTTATAATGTAGATATGTTTTGATATACCAACCTATCGAGGAGGTGTTTACATGTTTAAATATTGGTTTAACTTAATTTATTTTGTTTAATAAGATATTCCTTGAGTCTATAAGGGTATTTGATGGTGTTCTGGGTGTCAAGATGTGAAAGTGGTGGGAAGGAGTTTAACCAGTGCAGAGTGGATGGTTAACGTGTGGTTAGAGATATCTGTGCTCCATGTCCTAAGAGATATTGTGGCATAACCCCTTGAATAGGGGTAGGGGCACAACCATTGCATGTTTTGTAAAATTTTGAAGGTGGCCCTACCAAACCATTTGTCTCAAACCTCCCCTTAGATAGAGGCATGTACATAGGAACTACAGGGTTTCTCAATTCTTTTGGGAAACCCTGGGACATCATGAGACATCACACCATCTTAAACAAAGGGATCCATGTTGATAGTGCATGGTTTGGCCAACCATGCGGCCAAACAATGCTACCTTTAAAATGTGGTTTTACCATTTTATCCCATTGTTCATTAAAGTTTATAACCCAATTTACACCCTCATTTCACCATATGGTATCTACGTGGTAAAATTATTCCTCCCAAACGTCAAAAGTGTCATTTTATTTCAATTCTTGGGGGTGTGGAGTGTTATTAGGTGCGAATTGAAGATCTGGGTCAGTATAACACTAATTTTTTCCTTTATTTTTTTGAAGAGGCATTTTATAATAATTTCTCTCTTCCAAATACTACAAAAACCCACTTTTCAAAGAGGATTCTAAAATTTTCCATTGAATGTTGTTTGAGTTCAAATCAAGGGCTATGGTTAAGCTAGAGTTCATCTACTAACTTTAGGTATATTTTCTAAAAACTAAATCCCATAAAATTGATGCTTGTTATGTCTATGGGTTTTTTTTTGAGATTCAATTTTTTTATTTTCCCTCTTTGGTATGAAATGATAATTAGGTAAATTTTATTCTTAATTGAACCCCTCATGATCCCCATGGGATTTTTTGAGGTTTATTACACTAGGTTAAAGGTCACCTTTGGTGTGTTCCACTCCCTTGAACAAGGAATTGGGTTTTTAGATAAGGAATTGAAGGGGTTATGAGATGGAACCTAGGATAATTATGTTAATCATGTAAACATTTGTTTATTAAATGAGACCAATGATAAGTGCGATTAGTTTGTTAACATGACACAAGGTGGTGTTTGGACTAACTGGAATTTTTGGAATGATTTATGGAACATATATGATAAATATGTTAAATGGTTAAGGAAACATGATCCTAGTAATAATAAGTATGTGTGGGGTATTGGAATGAGGATCTACCCCCATAGGTTAAGTTAAACTTGGGCTCTAGGCCCCACCCATGTATTTCATGGTTTATGATGCTAGACTAAGGCTGTATGATAATAAATAATTCACGTGATACGAATACCTAGACTAAGGCATTGAGAAATGTTTGTATATATTTATTTTTTGAAATGTATATCCCTATGATGTAGGGAACTTAGCTCCCATAATATATTGTTTAAATTGCTAGTGTAGGTTGAACAATGTTAGTTGAATATGGGTAACACATGAAACTAATGATGAAATTGAAAAATGTAAATTCTGGTAATTAAGGGAAACTGGTTTATCATTTCTTTAACATGTTGTTTAGCATAATTATATATAAACTGTTTTAGGATACATAATTTTTTGACATAGTTCGTTGTGGCCTACTAAGTTGTACTCATACCCTTCTCAAACCGTTTTTGGGAATCCAAGAAGACTACATGGTCATAGTTGAGGATAAGGGAAAATTCTCTATTCTAGAGGGTTGATTTTTGGGATTAGGTTTGTCCAAGGATGATGGAATTGGACTTGGGTTAGGGACTTGTTTTGGGGATTATTCATATTGTTGTTATTATATATTTTCCATTACACTTGGAACTATAAAATGTGAAATAGAATATTTACTCTTTGGTAGTGGGCATGTACACATTATTTGGAAATTGATTTGTGATTATGTTTTATTATTTAAACAGTTTTTGTTATTTATTATTTTATTTTTTCTATATTACTCTGATAACGAGTGTATATAATCCCCACATGTCTCATTAGACCATCGATGAAATTCAGAAGCCTCTATTGTATGGGGATGTGTGCTTGAGGTAATGTGGAAGACCGACTCAGGGCACCATTTTAGTGGATCTTGGGTTGGGTGTTAGATATATATGAGTGATTATATAACATTTCTTATGAAGAAAAATATATAGAATATAACACCTTTATATTTTAATATATATAACTTTCTTTAATCTCTTTGATATCTTACGATACATGTAATACAATGTCTAAACAAATAATAATATATTATACCATTTTAACCAAGTTGTTAAATTGATGGTATGAATATTAAAAATAATATTTTTAAAATTAAATATAAAGGTTTTAAATAAAGTAAATATATTGATAAATAAGTACTTAATTTTTAGTAAATTCTTTATATGCATCAAATATAAATTTTTCCTCAAAATTAAATTATTTTTCTGTAAAAAATAACAAAATTAAAAATTTCCACTCTAATAAAAGGTATTTAAAAATGTGATGTTCTGTTTTTAAAATAATCATGTCAAATTTAGCTTATATTTTTTTAGTCATCGAAAAAGAATGAATTTTTGAGGGGTGTTGAAAAAATACAAATTTTTATTGAAGACTACATTTTCATATAGTGAATTTAAAAAGTTAAATTTTATTTAAAAGTAAATTTAAATATATAATTAGATAAATTATATAATAAAGAAATCCAATTGAAGTCATTGGAATCTGTTTTATAATGAATGTTTTTTGGAAAATGTTTTATACTTGTCAAGAATTTTCTTGGAATACTATTTGATCATCACATCTGCTGGTTTAATTTTTAATTAAATTTGAAATATTATGTAAATGTAATTTTAAAAATTAGATTCAATATTTTTAATAAAAAGAATTAATTTCATATAATAGGGAAAAATAAATTTTTTCCTACACTAAATAGTAAATACAGTTAAAAAAGTTCCACTATAGTTAATCTTAAAACACATTTACTAGGGGTTTAACCAAGAGATAAGGTTATTTTTCTACAGAAACGCATATAAATCCTATTTTATGAAAAAAAAATTAACCCCATACTATATAAAATTCAAATATATTTCATTTTATATTAATTTTACATGATAAATAAATTAATATATTCTATTCATTTTTAAAGACCCATGTGGGTCCTCTCCCCCACTTATAAAAGAACATGCCCTCTCCTATCCAATACTATCAACATATAAAGAGACTTTTTTATTTTAGAAATCCCTATAAAAATACCATCCTCACATACCTTTCCATTACCTTGAGTCCTTGTTTTGATTAGAAAACTATTCTATGAAAGATTAAACTAAAAACAAATTGATTTTTTGGGGAAGATGTATATTTTTTAACCATGTGTTTTCATTAAATTTCGAATTTTGACTCCTTCAAATCATATTCAATAATTATAGGAAATAAAACTACTATATTCAATACTAAAATATGTTATTATATTATGGTAATAACCAATATCCTTCTCCTCTTCCATCCAATAGGTATCATAACTGTCTATCTCATGTACGGTAGGCTACAACCTCACAAACCAATGTAATTCATTTTTTATCACATCTTTTAATGGATAGATATAATGTTGGATTTATTATATATGTATGTTGATTTTAAAATAATTATACTTATTTTGTTACTATATCAAATCTACATTATTATCTTCTAATCCATTGGAAAACTAAAATGTTATAGTGTGTACGTGTCGACTACTATATCAACAAAGCGATGTTAAACATTTTACATTTTTTATTTACATGGATGGTAATAATGATATATTAAATGAATATATATGATATATATATTTATATGCTATGTTTAATAATATTTAAAAGTTAATTAATATTTTCATTTATTTTATTCTATATATCATAAATTGAAAATGGTGTCCAAGTGTACGTATTGCCTACTATCTCCATGAGTAGGGAAATTCAATTTTCTACTAATAACATTTATGGATGAATCTACATATATATATATAATTAATATATCTGATGTTTTTGTCTTGATTAATGTTCCATAATTTATGGAACCATTTCTAGTGTAAAATTACGAGAGCTACTAATAAAAAACATTCATGAAAAATAAATCAGTTATCACCTAGAATAGTGATTTTAATAAACTACAAATAAACACGTGATAAAAGGGTTATAAGAAAATAATATATGGTAATATATGTATTATTATGGTTATGGAATAGATTTATAATAATTATATTTTTATTATATAGTAGTATTGAACATGAATGGAGGAAGAAAGATCTGAGGTAAGGGTTTTATGTTACAATCTCATTATTTATCGGGATTGTTTATGGTTGAGTTTAGATGATGAAAGACTGTGGCATATCTATTGATATAAAAGTAATTTTATTTCCCTATATTTATTTATTTAAATTATATTTTTTCCTTTAATTTTTTTCTCATTATGTACTTAATACACTAAAAGGATATTTTTATTGCAATACTAACTTTATTTCTCTCCTAAATAAAAAAAATGTATCTTCAAAGTACATGTTTTCTAAAAATGGTTCCAATAATGTTTTTTCTATTATGAAATTATATTTTTAATATTTTATTACCACATTATTAATTTTTAAAAAATATTTTAAAATGAATCTTGTTGTTGTTTTCCAAAGTGGTAATTTTTAGATTTTACCAGAACTCTTAAAGGAATCATTGTTTTAATGTATAAAACATGAAGATAATTTCCCACTATCAAGATTGGTCAATTATTTACAAAATCCCACATATATTTCCAAGTTTATTTTCAAATAAAATTTTCTATTTAATATTATGGAATTTTTTATATTTTAAATAAGTGATTTGATAGTGAAAAGTATATTTTCCTTAATAAATCTTCCATGTGATCTTTTTAAATCATTTTCCATCTAAAATGGAATCCTTGGAAATTTTCTATTAAATATTTGGGATATGATCCAATGATACCATCCTTAGTATTTTTCAAGATAATTTTTTTATTATGAAACGATTTCTAGGAAAACCATTTCATTTCCCATGGTTATGTCACAATTAAATATTTATGAAGCCCATTTTTTTCATAGGTTATGGTATTATGAATGTTTTTGAATTTGAGAAAAAATAATTTTTGATTTTCATTTTGTCCATGTATGCCCAAATTTATATATCACTCAAATGCATTGGATATTATTGGTATCCTATAAAATAAATAGGATCATAGTGGGGATTTAACCAAATTCGTTAAGGTACTCTATCCACTATGTTAATATTAGGAGTAAACCATGACTACTTTGATGGTTTTAGGAGTGAACCCAATCTTATATGATTTTCTAGGAAATATACCGAGACTAATAAGGAAACAATTTTACTTGCCTATGTGTATTATTTAAATTTATGTCTTATGAAACTTTTATGATATCATGACTCATATTCCTTGATTCCATTACGAACCATGTCTTATGAAAGAAAAAAATATATTCCATGACACAATGTTCTGATCTATCATTTAAAGGTAATGGTTTTCAAGTGTTATTCTCTTGTTCTCATACCCATATGGTCATGTTATGTTTACATGAATAATTTTTTTACCCTTACTTATAATTGTAGATAAACATTTATTTTCTTTATTTTCCCTGGGTTATGAAGAATAATTTTATTTATGATATATAATAAGGGTGAATGTTCTGAATAACCTAGTGTGAGATGATGTAGTTTACTTATGAACTAGCTTTTTCTATAACCAATTTTCAAAAGCATCTACACCTATAATATTCTGGCATGGATCATTATGTTATATAAATAATATTTATCTAATAAGATACAATATCTATGTGTGAAATTCAAGGTTAATTATAGTCTATGTCGAAGAAAGGTACAGTAAAACCTTCTGAACTAGGATGATAAAACATTAGAGATAACCAATGGATAATTGTATCTGTAAAAGAATGTATAAAGTTATGGCAAATAAATTAGTGTTTTTTCCTATAAAAACATCCCTATCTATATACTACAATTGTTTGTGGTTTTGGAATAGGTGTATTCAAAGATAATAACCATGAAAACAGTTAGTCGAGTATATATCAGTCCTAATTCTAGTGAATTGTGAGTGTGCCATTATTGTGAACCCCGTTTCACACTCATGAGGGAAATTACTGTTTGACTAACAATTTAATTATGAACAATTATGAAGGACATTATTATATTATGACTATAAAAGAACAATTTTAAACATACAGTGTCATTGATTGAAAATAATATGACATGATTTATATATTCTATTACTGGTTATTTATGATAATGTAGTTTCACACAATGATTATTATTTATCACAATATGTTTTTTGGTTTTATTAAATAGTCATAACATGAAGGAACCATTTCAATAAATAATATTGTAGCAACCCTTGATTTTCATACATTAATATTGCAGCACTTTTGTTGATTAAATAAAAACATTACAAAAACAAACTCATAACGATTTCATTATTTTAGTGCCTTTGGAATGATGGGACGATAATATTCCAACTTAGTGAAATATCATCAATGTTTCCCACAATGATCGTCCCCTTAGTATTTCATCATAAAACCCTTTATTCATAACCTTGGTAAAGGAAACATATGAAAGGGGTGAGATCAAATGATTAGTAATTGTAAATAAAGGAAATTCAAAAGAATATCAAGAACATAAATGTATGAGAACATTATCATGATCATTATTTGATTATACCCTATATATCAAATATCGTAAACATGAATCAAGGAATAAATAATTTTAGTTCATAATACATTAATCATAAGTAAATAAATAACATGATCCCTAAAATCATTAAATAACAATAATAGTAATTTTGGCAGACACATAAGAATATAAAAACTCTAGGTCAAGGCGGCCTACCAAGTCCTTTGTAACATCTTATGATTTGGTTAATCAACTATATACCTACTTTAGGATTGTGATGCCCTCTCGTGTACCCTTTTGTTTCAGGTTTGAGATGTCTTCCTATGTACCCTCTTTTCTTGGGATTAGGATGTGCTCTCATGTATAGTCTTCTTTTAGGCATTGGATTTCCTCATGTGTACCCTCTTGTTTCAGTCATGGGATGTCTTCATGTGTACCCTCTTGTTTCGGGCTTGGGATTCCCTCCTAGGTACCCTTTGATCTCATAAGACAATTACCATTACCGGATTCATGGGTGGTAGATATAAGTCACACTATTCACATAATGAAATTGTACATGTATGTTCCATAAACAATTCATCATATCGTACCCTATGAAAATATATGGGTCCTATAAACATGAAATCATATCCAATTAAATGAAATTGGTATCATCAACATTTCATCACATCATAAGCTATGGAAAAGATATAGGTTCCATAATAATTTCATCCATTCATAACCATTGAAATGATGTAGGTTTCAAAGGCATATAACCCATGGGAATGAAACAGGTGTCATAAGAATAACTCCATCAAAACATAAACCATTCAAAAAATAACATGAATGGAACCATTGAATAATTTTCTAGATTCTCATGATTAACATCAATGGATGTTATCTTCAAAGGAAATAACATGGTAGGATATTTAGAAAACATTTCATGATGAAAATATCCTTTCTTATTTGAAAAAATTAAGATTAAATCATAAAACCTTTTGAATCCCATTTTCATGAAAATAAATGTGAATAATTATAAATAAATAATTGGAAACATTTTTAAATACTTTTACGTGGAAAACATGTAGAGGAGTTTAAAAACCATTTGAAAATTATTTTCCCTTGAAAACATGTGGAATAAAATTTAAATTATTTAGAAAATAATTACATTTAAAATATAATTTAAAAATAGTTTAGTAAAAATTAATATTTTAGACATGAAATAAAATCTAACAATAATATACCATGGGTTAATCTTTACATGTCGTACGAGGTAAAAAGTAAATTTGCTTTCCATTGATAAATGGTTAAGAAAATGAATTATTCAGAAGGAAAGAAGAAGATTACATTGAAAAAAATTGTGGAAGAAAAAATGGTAAAATTTTAATTTACTGATCATAGGATATTATTATAATATTCTTGGAAAGCCTTTTTAGAAAACATGGTTTGGTGTGAACACATATTTCTGACAAAAGAGAGGGTAAATTAAGGCTTTCATAAAATCATTTTCATAACTATATTATGTACCAAATTGTGGTAAAATGGTACCAATAATTGAATATATCTTAAATAATAATATTAGAATAAAATTTATGCAAGTCATCAAGATATGGATAATAAAATTACATCAACGGAAGAAATAATGTTAACAATCTCGAAAAGCGATGAGATTGTTTCAATAAACGCTTACTAATTGATAACATTGAACTATAATCCACATTTAAGAAAATTAAAATAAATTAAGTTGGAAATATAACTAAAATTAATAGATTAATTATATAAAATTTTATAGGGATTATATAAACCTCATGGAAACTTTAGATTCTCAATATGGCATGTCTCACAAAGAAACCAAATTATGAGAGAATTACATTACTGATCTGGTATCTTTTGAAAAATACACCCCATGAAGGAATTTTCATAAAATGGATATTTAAATACCCATAAATTTAATTATTGGAATCATATAATAAATCCATGGAAAATTTATGGGCCAAAAAAAGGAATCAGTTGCGAATAAAGAATATATCTCACAAAAAATAAAACATGAGATGAAATTTCCTTACGTTGTGTCTTGAATATCATCGTACTCGTTAAAACCTTATGAATAATAATAAAAAATTTATTATACATATATAAAAGAACAATATTATTATATATAATACCATATATGGTATTATTATGACTTTATATGACACTATTGTTGACAATTCCATGTAAAGGTTATACTTCGAGTAATATTCCCTTTGTTTTTAACATCTGTCTTATTATGTTATATATTTTTTCATTTTAATTATGTAATGATTTACATAAATTTACCCATGATATAAGTATAAATAATTTTATGTATATTTTTTTATAATATTTTATATAATATAGAAGTTTGAAAAGGAATACAACTTTCAAGGTGATGGTAAGTAGTACATACGCATGATTATTATTTCCATTTTTATTGTCGTATTCAAAGAAATAATGTAAATAAAATATATGTATATATATGCATATGTATAATTATTCAAGTATCATGATTTTATAATATACATCATATAATTTCACTAAACCTAATCTTAATACATTCCATGTAGTGTGTCAACGAATCACATCACTTTGAGGGGGTGGTAGTCCACACTTCCTCAAATAAACTCATCATATTAGAAAAAATATAAAGTATAAATATATGTGTTATAAAAGGATTATAGAAGCTGAAATAAATAAAAAATATAACATATAACATATTTATGTATATTTTTCATCATAATTTTCACCATGATAGGCAGTAAGAAATAATGAACAACCGTCATTTTTTGAGGCGGTAGTTTATCGTAAACATAAACATTATGTCTTACCCATTAGATGTAGATGTGTGTAAGTTTAAGTAAAAAAATTTCATATAAACCATCTAATATAATTTTTATACTGATTTTTTTATAAAACATTGTAATAAAGAGATTGGATGGGGTGGAGAATGAAAATAAAAGAAATGATCTTACGAGAAGACATTGCCTCTTAATCGGTTAACTAATTTTGGTTTGTTCCAAAAGGGTAATGTTGATTTATTTATGCCCAATTAAATTCTTATATGATGATGGGAGGAATTTTTATAAGTGTATTTTGAATAACTTTTACAATATTAGGTGGTTTGGTATGTGTGAGGAAACGAGATAGTTGGTGGCCTTTTATATAGAATGGAAAGGACACACTAGGCATTTTTTAGAACAAGTTAGGTGTTCTCACATTTTCACCCAAAAAAAGTCATTCCAAACTAAAAAAATAAATAATATAAGGTTAATTTATGAATAATATTGATCAAATTGGTGTTTAAAATTTTTCTAGGTCATTCTGGGTCTTAAATTTAATGTTTAGTATATTGTTAACCTAATTTTTCTCATAATCATTGTAATTGATTTTCATCACCTGTAATAATATTTTTTGTAAAAATAAAGTTAAAATTATTAGATATTATACATTATGATAATTGAAAATATTAAATCAATTTTTCCATATTTTTCACATAAGTGGCAGAAATTAATGTAAAAATAATCACGTTGAAGGGACGACACTGTGAGTTTTTAATGTAAAAATGATCAAATGTCTGAAAAGATTTTATATCAAATTTAATTTTGAAATTAGTTCCAATGATTGAAATTAAATTAATTCATAAATATACTATATAATTAATCTTTAAATTCAATTTAAACTATAATCAATGCTTATAAATAAATTATATCAAAAATCAGTTTTAAACTAAAATTTAGTAGTTTCCACTATTTATTAAAAATTTAAACATCATAGGAAAATACCAAAAAATTACCCTAGACTAATTATTATGTTTCAATTTCAAATATTACGTTTTCTATTCAAATTAAATCTATAAAATATACAAAAATTGGATTTAAAATGGGTTCTCCATTAAAAGATGATAGAAATGCCTAAATAAAAATATAGGGTTTCAAGCATTAAATTGGGGTTGTTCTTATCTTATGTATATAAAATATACTGGTTAAATATCAAAAATAATTTTGAAAATATAACATTCATATTACATTAATATCACTCACCAATGAAAATTATTTTAATCTAATAGGATAAAACTGCTATGTCTAGAGAAAAATATTAGTATTTTCCTCTATATTTAATCGGTTTTCATATTCATTTCTAATTAATTGGTATAATATGACTTCATCTTATATTTTATTAAATAATATATCTTGATATATAAGTTATTAATATTAATAACCACCAATTTAATGTATGGGTTATATATTATTATCTTAAATATTAATATTTTAATAATATAATATTGTTTGGTAAAACTCTATTGTGTGTGTTACGAAAAAAAATCAAGGAAAATCATTGTTGTGTGTAATGAAAGATGACCTAGATGATCCATGTAGATAATGATAAAATTTATGCCACATGTAGTGCATGATTAACTTGGTGTTTTGTATAATGTAAGCTAAACGTTTAAAAAAACTTATTTTCAATGTTGTGTGAAATACAAAATATCATAAACATTAAATTAATTTCAAAATAATAACTCAAAAAATCTCGGGTTGTTACAATGTGATGAAAAAAGAATCAATATTCTTCTAGGGAAATCAAATTTTATGATAGTGGGAATAAAAAACCTCATTTTTAGTCTTATAGAACATTCTCAAGAAACAAATCATTTTGATTTTCCTGAAAACTAAAGGAGGGAGAAATGTTCTGTTAATTGCATCATAAGGAAATATATTTCTTCTTTTAGTGTTTCCATTGATCCAGTAGTCCCTAAGCCTTGGATAATTAAAATTGAATATATATTTTCCATTCATCTGTATACATAACATTAAAATTTTATTTTGTTTTCTATCATATGAATGGTGAAGTTGATCAAGGGTGGAATCATATCAAGAATATGAGTAAAAAATTTAAATTGACTACATGGATTGGGGTGATTTGAATATATTATTTTCCAATAATTACATTCCTCGTATTATTCTTGTGAAAATAAAGAAGGAATTTCATTATATAAATTATAAGGATGATGAATCTGTCGGTACTTCAAAGGAAGACATTACGAGGCCTGTGAGGTACACATCTGGTACTATCATCCAACCTAAAATTAATTTTTATTGATTCTTATGTGGCTTAAAAAAAATTCCCAAAAGGTAATTTTTAATAAGGGACTTCATTTGTAATAAAAAATTGTTATATGGGCTATCAAGGTGAAAATGAAAATTGGAGTTACATAGAAATCTCATGGATTTTATAAGAAAATAATGATGGAAGTAAAATTAAATTCTAAAAACCGAAGTGTGAAAATGATGATGTTTCTTTCATACAATAAGGGTGGATGGATGCCTGGAGGAAATTATCATTAGGGGAATAATAATAAAATATGTGGAATTCAAGGTCATAAATAGGATGAATAACAATGTAATAGGAAGAATTTAGCTAATGATGAAAATAAAGATAAATCTACACAAAAAGCACCACCCATATTCAAATGTTTCAAATGAAATAAGTATGGGAATTCTTCTGAAATGTCCCCAAATATAATGGTTAATTAAAATGAACAACATTAGTAAAATCTGAATCCTAAATGAAAATGGAAATCTCGGGAGATCCCTGATGTTGATGTGGATAATTATATTATGAAGGGTACATATAACATCAACTCTAGAACTAGTAATGCCTTATTTGACTCTTGATCAACCCACTATTTTATATTAGAATAATAATCTAAGGATATCAAAATGACACACCCAAAATTATATGTTGGATTAGTATTGAAAACCCTTAATGGAGTGATGACCTCACATCAAGTCTATAATTCATATCTAGTTGAATTTTGTTGTAATGTTCATCCTATAAATCAATTTATTTTCCCTATAATAAAATTTGATGTTGTCTTTAGCATATATTAGATTACTATATGTAAATCCCATATCAATTACTGAGGAAGGGTCGTAATGTTTCTTATTTACAACAATAATATGATCTTATTTCATTGAAATAATAAGAATTTACTTCAAATGGAAATCACATCAATTATATGAGTTTTGATTTATATTTAATAGGAGTGTTTATCTCATATGGTTAGGGAGTAACTCAACATTGAATATATTCCTATTGTACGAAGGTTTGTTGATGTATTTCCAAAATGTTTTCCTACTCTTACACCAAATTATGATGTAGTTTTTTCAATATAACTCATACCTAGTACAATAACTATATTAATAACTCAATATAGAATGGCCCCAATTGAATTTTAGTAATTAAATAATCAAATCCAATAGAATCTATAAAATGAATTTATTTATCCAAATGTGTCATCATGGGGTGCCTTTTTCTTTTAATAAACAATAATTGTTGTTATATGTGACTCTAAATTTATTATTAAGAACATAAAAACATAAAAACCAAGAATAACTATTATATACCATATATTGATTACTTTTTTTTAATCAATGGAAGGATGATCAATACATTTCCATGATTTATCTTGAATCTATACATCATTAATTGAGGGTTAATAAGGATGATATACCCAATATAGGATTATATAAAAGGTATACCCATAATTAATTTACATTGATACCATTTCATTGTACTAATTCCATCATTATACTCATGGATTTAATGAATACTTTCTTTAAAAATTAGCATGATCAGTTTGTGGTAGTCTTTATTGATGTAATTATTATATATTCATGGATAACGGATGATCAGAAGATCATTTAAGGATTTTATTGAAGACCCTAACGAAGTAGAATCTGTATATGAAATTTTATAAGTGTAAATTTTAGATACAAAAAGATCCATTTTGGGTCATATAGTCACTTGTGGGGGTATATCGTTTGATCCAACAAAGATATAAGTTATTGAACATTGGTGCATGTCAAGCACTATGACTAAGATCTGAATTTATCATGGTTTGGATAGATATTGTGGATGGTTTTTAGATTATTTATCTCAAATATGTAATCCAATAACCATGATTACTCGATAGGTGGCCATGTTTCTCTAGATAGATGAATGTGTGGAAAATTTCAATAAACTCAAGATAAGATTAGACAATGAACATCTTCTTACATTACCCTGTAGTAGAGAAGGTTTTATAATCTATAGTGATGTGTTGAAGAAGTAACATTATTCATCCTTGGAAAAAAAGGTAACAATATATCTTATTCCCCATGAAAATTAATCCTTCCTAAAAAAATAACCCTTCTCGTGATTTGTAGTTCGCTATGGTGATTTCAAAATTAACGATTCGAATGCATTATATTTAAGGAGAAAGGTGTGGAGTATATGATGGTTATAAAAATTTGAAGTATATATTCACTCAGAAAGTGTTTAGTTTGATGCAATGAGTATTTTTGGAGTTAATTAATTATTATTATTGCTTAATACATTGCCATTCAATAGAGGAAAACCAGGTGGTCGATGACTTAAGTAAAAAGGATCAAGCTAGATTATATATGATGAGGATCACAAAAGATCCAATATATCTATATTTTCATAAGATAGATCTATAAATATTCATGGAGGGATTGAAATCATGTCTTATTAAAATGAGTGTTCATCCAATTATACAGGTAAATATTATAGATGTGAAAAAAGTATACAAGGTACTACAAAAGAAAATGAGAAAGGATATGGAGTTTAAAATTTATAATGATGGAATGATAAGGTTCGTGTACTATGTATGTGTCACCTTAATACCATGTTTGTTGTATTTTTTTATAAATATCTAAGTTTATTATTTTATATTTATCATCAAATTACAATCATGTATAGGGAAATGAAATAGTATTTCTAGTGGGAAAACCTGAAGAGAATGGTATCTAATTTCATTATGGAATGGTGTGTGTTATTTACTTTTGGATTCAACTTATCCATGATTTATATTTACTTGTTGATGTTATAATGTAATTATTATTTCTTGGTATTTATTTCAATATAATTTATGGTTTATTTACCAAGGAGAATATAGCCTCCCAATGATATTTATCAGCCCTCATGAAAATTCAATATCTTATATAATATGGGGAAATACTACTAAGGTGTGTGGTGATATGATCGATTCATATAGGATATGAATAGGTCTCAGGAAATTACAATATGAGATTACATATTTCATTCTTATTTTCTTACTATTAAGGATATTGTAGAGTGGAGATAGGATACTGAAGGATCATGGTATGGATCTTGTGTTTGGGATTATCTAACCGAAGTATCTAGGAAGTTCATGTAACCATGTATGGGATTGATATTAATATATTTTAGATATATGGTATGGGTTAAAAAGGAATTATTTTTTATTTTTAAATTATTTCTTTTTTACTATTCTCATATGATGAAAATGGAAAACCCCTATATGCATCATATTTAGAATTTAGGGATCACATGACATCCATACACTGGATTTTAATTGATATTATAGATTAATATTCAATATACAATGATATTTTTGATTACTTAATGTTTTACAAACAATATATAGCATTTTTTTGTAACACTACTTGGTGGAACTATACTTATCCAACACATATATAATAAATTTTGTTTATTACATATAATGGTTGGTCATGTGGAACTGTTTGATATTTTATATATAATGAGAGTGGGTTGGATAGGCTATAATTTAGATAAGATATATGATATAATTATATCTTTGGGTGTCTATATGGCCACATGAAGTGTGTGCCTCCTATTTGGTGCTAGGAGAGATTGAAGAGGTATACCCCTCCATTAGTGGAGTTGGAGCCACATCTTGTTCATATTCCTCCAATTTATTAAAATCTATTAGGTAGTTCTGTTTATGTGTTATAATATAGGGGGAATTTGGTTTTGGGGGTTGGTAAGACCATGTCAGACCTAACCAGAAAGTTCTAACTTCATCTTATAAATCTTATTACATATAAGGGTGGACTAGAGACTATTAAATTCTCAATTGAGTCCATGTAAATTATTTTGTATCATATGGGGAAACCTACTAATATATGGGTAAATCTTGGTACCTATATTATTTGAGGACTAGTGAGACATTTAGAGATACAAATATTTGATATGATCTATTGGATGTATTGGTGGACTCATTATCGAACACAAATTTACAGTTATTATTGTTGGGCATCACTCACATTATTATAGTGTTATTTTTATACCTATCTCAATGATTTTGATATAATATAACGATATTCAACCCCTTGGAAGGAAAATTTTATGTATATTTTTTCCTAAATTGAAATAATTTTTTGGGAGAAGCGGAGGCTTACTAGGTATTCTTTCCTCAAAATTTGATTAATTATAGGATGTCTTCTAAATAATTTATCAGGGTTTAAATTAAAAGGGAGATCATGTTCAGGATTTATTTTATGTTATGAATAGATTATACATCAATTACACTAAAAATAATGGATCTTATAAGTTATAGAGAGTTGATGGGTCCACTAGATCACAAGAGGAGAAGGGCGTTGTTCACTTGAGCATGACCCCTTGGGGTGGTCCTATAAAATTACCTAACAAGATGGACACATATTTTTTAATATTTTTAGAATATATGTTATTGAACCAATTGATGGCATGAATCAGTGTCATATTCCTCGTATTAGAGACCTATTTAATTAGTTTAAGTGGGGAAATTTTTCCCCTAAAATCATCTTAAGGTCGTGTTATCATCAATTATATGTGATACCTAATAATATTTCCCCATACATATTTCATAAGTAGATATATATTGTAGTCATATATTATGATCCCATTTTGGTTAAAAGATGTATCAGAAGTGTCTATTCCTTAGTTAATAGTGTATGCCATCCATATTTTTATTTTTAAATGGTTTTATTCATTGATTTTATTCTAATTTTTCCTAGTAAAGGGACCATCATTCTCACAATTTGGAGATAAATCTATGAAAATTGTATTAGTATTAGCTATATACTAGGATCTCAAAGTTTCACTTATAGACCAGTGAGTTTTTATTCTTGGGGAACATGATATCATTATCAAACATAACACTAGGCCCTAAAAAGTGTTAGGGTAAGGTTTATTTGGAGTGAAACAAGATTTATTTTGAGGTTTATAGTTTCCTAGGTTTTTTAGTTTAACACTACAGGTTTATCCATGAATCTGGAATTTAGAATAATTGGAGATGAAAATGAATAATAATGGTGTTATGTTCATGTGGTTATACTCTTATGATATGGTTTTTCAAGTCCCGAAGTGGTGATTACATTTTACACCAATCCTATCCTTCATAAAGATGAGTGAGGAATATATTATTTATTGTGATTCCTTATGAGTTGGTATTAGTTTAGTTTGGAAGAATGATGGGAGACTGGTCATTTATGAGTCCATAAAGATGAGGTATAATGAGAAGAACAACCATACTCATTATTTTTAGTAAGTATTAGTGGTGAATATGTTGTCGTGTTTCCATCATTAATTGATGGGTAAGAGGTTCCTGGAATATATAGACAGTAAGATCCTAAAGTATATATTCTCTTAGTGTATCCTTAACCTATGACATAAAATATGGTTTTAGTAACAATAATATATTAATTAAATGGAAGATACCCTTAGTAATGTGAATTTTATGGCTAATTCACTTAGTAGATAGATTCAGAAGTAGGTGGACACAAATGAGTCTCACTTAATGATCTTATTCAGTGAGATTCCCTCGATGTTTAGGTTTATATTGGTAGAGAAACCCTTAAATCCAAGGGTATTTCATTATCACTCCGTTATAGGATAAAATAGAGTTAGATATCTTATTATTATTTTTTCGGTGAGGGTAGTATATATATAGTGGTGATATTTTATCGGAATGGTCCATAGATTTTGGGAGGTCCTATATATATGGAGTTGTGTCGTGGTACTTATGATCATGAATGATGGGTTGATAAATGATTAAGATCCCTCAAGATGAGTTATTCATCGATATCTTACAATGATGTACCATGAATTTTTTACGCATAATTAGTGGCATACGATGATGAATGGAATATTGGAGTTTAATTCATGATACACCACCTATCATCTATTTATGGAAAAATACTAGTGACTCATATATATTTATTAGACACTACCTTTACATGAGTAGAAGTTATATGACATTGATAGGGAAATAATGATAGGATTTTCTATGTCATTTCATGGTAGAAATGTGTTATAGGTAATTTTAGATGGGTTGATGAAGGTCATTATTTTACTAACAATTTAAGAGACCCATTTATTAAATATATATGGGTTTTAATATGTTCAAAGGATAGTGTAGGGTCCTAAAATAATTATTTATAATCGAGAAACTCATTTTACATCATTCTTAATGAAGGGGTTATAAAATTTTCATGATATATAGGTGCACATGAATATATCCTACCAAAATTAGACCAAGGAGTATTCTAGTTGTACAATCCAACTGGTGGAGAATATGAAATTAGAGTGTGTCCTTGATTATTAGGTTTAATTGTACAATTATAATTTTCTTATAGAATACGCAAATAAAAGTAGTAATTCAGAATCAATTCAGATTGTACTCTTTTAGGCCTTTATAGAATGAATTATTTACCATATATGTGTTGGTTAAAGGTAGGGGTATTTGATTTTTAGGCCTTGTATAGTGAAACAATCTTTAGTGCATATCCATTTTCATATATTTTTCTTGATTACCACTACAAGTTAGAAAATATATTATACTAATCATAATTTCCATACTATGGAGTTTCAATTGTATGAATCAGAATTCTTGGGATATTTTCCTTGTTTCAGACATCATAAAATTAGGAGGTTTGGGAAAATACCATCTAGGTTTGTGGGGTCATATTAGATTTTCAATTTTATTGGTTCCATAGTTTTTTGGTTAGTGATTTCTCAACCATACAGTTTTATTCATTATCTATTACACATATCATAGCATCATAGATACTATCAAGAACATTACAAAAAAATTAAAATTAACGAGGCTGAGATAGAGTGATAAATCATTCAAGAAATAAATATTGTTTAAAATATCGGGGTTTGGGTGACAAGAATTTGTGTGGGAATATGTTCCCTTAGGTATATGTGTATTAGAAGCTTGATTAGGACTAGGAAGAGGCATGGGATCTGACGTAAAATATTTGATCAGTGTCTAGATATGTTATTTAATGTGGCTTTTTGATACTCAGGAGTATATCTCAAGGTTGAGATTCTATATAGTGTGGAGGTTATAACACCCTTCATATGTTGCAGTTAATTTGTTTTTCTAAAACTCATTTATTTTTTTATTTTAGGATATCAGAGTTATATGGGGGGTCTTGAGGATGGATTTTGGAATATTTACCTAGTTTTAAGGACAAAATATCTTCAGGAAATATGCGGCACTACAACCATTTAATTTTATCTTGAAAATGCAACGAAATATCAATATTTACACTTAAAATCTATTTTTTGGGTATTTATAGACTATTTTAAGGGGTTATATCATACCTAAATAAATGATATTACACTATGGATTCTTGGATCATGACTCAATGTGGTGAATGTGATTTTTAGGTCTCATTCTGGTTGAGGGAATCACACCATGATGGGTGTCTCTATATAATGAGGAAACTAGGGCTTTGGTTCATCGATCTACCATGGAAGAAGGTATTTAATTACAAACATATGGGTTATTCCATAATGGGGCCATGTTAAGGTAATTTCATCAATACTTATATGGTTACACTATAACAGAACCCATGTTCTTTTTTATTTTAATATTATTTGATAAATTAATTACCATGTTTTAAAATTAAATAACAAATTATAGTCCCATATTTCAATTGAAATATTCATTAAAACCCCTATATCTTATTAAAATATTATAAGTGATAGATTTACATCATTTCTGGTTAGATCAAGGATCCAATCATCATATTGGAACAATGTGGGTAAGACTAAAAGTATCTTCCCATCTAATATTTCTTTCTCTTTTTGTTTCACATTGTATCATAAGTAACTCCAATATTTGGGGATCTTTTAAGTTTTGAGATTTATACAAATTGAGTTCAAATCATCATGTGGTATCAGAATATTATGACCCTAATATTACTGAAAAATGTTGGTATTTGTGTGAAGATACATTTTTCGGCTTTGTAATGAAGCTTTTGACAAGGTGTAATTTTTGTAACTTTATAAGGATTATGGAAAATCATTTCATTTATGGACCATATTTTAAGATTAATTATAATACAAATACACATAAAAATCATAAAAATATCGATAAGCCCATTGTATTTGTGAAATTAGATACATATCATAGTAAATAAAAACATTAATACAACAACATTATCTAAAAATCATTAATGTGACCATAAATTCCATTGATATCATAAAAATACAAGGGATAACCTAGGGATGTACCTAATAAAGGGGTGAGATATAGATCCTAGTAAGAAAATAATAATAGTATATAATGGTGAATGTAATATATGTGATGCAAGGGGCATATCACAGTGACATAAACAGGTGAGATTCATAAGCAAGAACAAAAAAGTATGACATAAGATGATAACATCAAGCCATCATAGGAATATCGAAATAACGTAATACATGGAATAATATATATATAATTAATTGATAAACACTAAACAATCCAAATCTAGTGTGATTAGGATAAACTCATATTAACCATTAATGGAATCTCATGCAACAAAAACATTACTTAATGCGTTAGAGGTCTATATAATCCCAGGCCCACCCCATACATTCATTTCTTGTACGAACACTTACGTTCCACGCGGATCCTACAACTTAGAACATATCTCATCACTTTTAATACTATGATTAATGATTTTGGGTTACATACATGGATGTAATGAATCAATAAATTGTTGGTACAAATAACAGAACACCGTTGAGTTAATATCGTAATGCGTATTCACTATTAAAACCATGACATGAAAAACATCAGTATAATTTATGTAGCATAATAGGTGTACATAATGGTTTTTATAAGGGACTAATGATATTTATATGTGGTATATAATTTCTTTGGAATCTTTAGGAATATTAAGGTTGTCTATAAACACATTATAGAATGAAAAATTTAAATCAAAGGCCTAACACAATGAAAATACATGAATAATATAGAGGAATATAATCCATTACCTTTTGAGAGTGATTATAAAAGACTGTTAAGATATCATTGAGTGTTTAATAACTCCATGGTATGGATTTAGAGATTGATATGGAGAGTAAATATGTCTTCAATAGGTTTGAGTGAATAATATTGGGTGGTTTGGTGGGTATTTATAGAAAAATGGAAGGCAATTAATTTTTAACTTCTATACATTGGTTATGGACTCCATGTAACAAAATTACTGCGACCAAAAACAATCCTATAGTTTTTTCTTCCATGGTTTTTTCCAAATAGGAGTTATTTTTTATATTTTATTAACCTATGATCCAAAATACATAAAATAATTCCATTCATGATTTAGAAGTGAGTCATATTCACAAAGAATTGTTTTGAAAACTATAAAATAATATATAGGTTGTGGATAATTCATTATAGGTTTTTAAAATTAATCAAATAACTAAAATCACTTTATTTTGTAGTGTAAATATTTTTTTTCAGGTATTCCTTTAACAGTATTTATTTTCATCACTTTTGGTTTCATGATGTCATAATAATTACCGTATATTTATATCATATTAAATTTTTACACAAAAATATGATGGCCTCATAAAATTATGAAGACCTCAAAATTAGATTATATAGAAGTGATGATATAAAAATTGATAATTATTTTACTATATTTTTTCAAAAAATATGAAATTTTTTTACTTTTAATTAAGAATCACTATTTAATAGAAAATAATAGTTTCTATGACACTAATGAATTTTTGACCATTATAAAAAATTACATTGGAATTCAATAAATGATACTATCATTAATATTTTAAAAAATTATTATTTTAATATGATTATTTCAAGAAAATTGCATTTGTTTAAAAATTATTTAATTTATCAATTTTATTTTTTAAAATGAAACTATTAATTTTCCAATAATAAAATTTTATATTCTTGGTATCAAGATCTTGTTTTTTTAAAATATTTATATAATCATGTGTATAACAAATAAATAAAAAGGGATAAATATATTTATTAGTTTTTAATAAATAAATTATATAAATTTATAACAATCGGGTCTAGATACACATATCATTTTTACACCACTGTATGCCCTAATGATAAGGTGTGGAACGATGGTACATTCTTAGGATGGTTTAGTGAAAATGGATTGGGTGGTGATCTCAATAAACAATAAATTATATCATAAATGGTTTCACACTATTTTTATTTTTCAAATCTCATCAAGACCATTGTCATGTGAAATTGCCAGTGATTTAATCTCCCTCATAAGATCCAAATAATATGCTTTACAGGGTATGGCCATACTATTCGAGATCATTACATCATCCTTTTATGTCAATTAGATATTATTAAAAAATATATATATTATTCTTCATTTTCACTATCAAATGAATATATTTTCATTTTTTATGATGCATAATGTTGTTTTATGTATAAAAAGCTCTATTTTATAACGATCCAAAATAAAAAATAAAATATGGTGAATGTGTTTTCTATTAATACATTACTTAGAAAATAATTTATTCATTAAAATGGGAATTCCAGTAATAAATGTTTTGGTCATTATATTCTTCCCTCCATTATTAATTGTACCCTTTAAACATCATTTCCTACACTAAAATATATTATTTTACTTCTATTTCATCACCTCTTCTCATTCCCATTTTTCTTTATAAAAATTATGGTTCTTCCATAGTACTATGATCACATGAGTTGTCTTAATTCATATAAATGTTTCTCTATAATAAAATATCTTCAATGGATGATCCTTATATGAATGATCATTTTCAAAATGTATTGCATCTAGATTAATTACATTTGATGGGAATTGTATATACATCATGGGGATGGATACACAGAACACGTCATGTACTTGAGATAGGTTATACAGGACTGTTATTCAGTGGGCCACATATTTGATGTGATCAATGATCTTAATGATTATTATGTATCATGGAATAACCTTTCTCATATTCCCAAAACTCGTGACTTTATTCATCATATAATTTATGTGGACATTATATGGCTTTTATATAGCGTTGAATTGAATTAAACCATCTAAATAATCTCTTAAAAAATATCAGGTCTCATCACCTTATACTACCAAACATCATACGATCATGTTGGATTCCAACACCACTTCTCATACAGATCCTCATAAGGTTTTATTTTAATTCTATAATAAGATTTACTATTATATGATAACTCCTCTGAAAGAAAATTTTGACCCCAAAATCATTACAAATACATTAAAAAAGATATCAGAATATCCTCTAGAGTTTCATTTGTTGTCTTAGACTAACCCTCCATATAATGGTAATAATGAGTACTGAAACTCTTCACTATTAGTATCTCTTACTAATGTATTCTCAAAAACCCCAACGTAAACCTCAGATTTCAATAATAAAAAATGGTGTGTGGTACTCCATTTAGTATTACAAATTCCCTTAAATATATATTTATATCATAGCATGTTTTTAAAGATAGAAATATTCCTTGACAATAATGAAAAGTGATGAATTTATAAGTTGATATACAACTACCCAAAAATAAATATTTCATTTAAATGTCATGGGTAGTCATATGATGATATCCATGGTTATTTTTTCAAATTTCCACACAGATATGAGAAATTGTAGCATCAAACAATTAGAAATATGTCATTCATCCATGAATTATTGGTATACCAAGCATCAGGATTCAAATTCTATAATCTCACCCTTTATGTGATCCTAATATATATTTTTCTTCAGAGCTCTATAAATAATATATCTTCAATTATGAAAAGAGTATAATGAGTTACGTATATCATCCAGAAGTTCCCTATTCAATTTTGATATTTATGGTATACGTATCTATTTTTATACCTTATTACACCATATTTATCAAAGATGACCTATGGAATATTAATTACCCTTCTCTATAACTCCCCATCAACTTTCTTGGCAACCATTATCCTCTAAAGAATGGATATGTGAACATATATTTCTGAAAGGCAGGATGGTGTTAATTTTATTGATTCCCATGTCCAGCCTTTTTGTGTCTAAGAAGAATGGTTCACATTTAATCTTCATCATTGATTGAGTTGTGGGATCCTTTCTACTCAAATCATCTACCACTTTATTCAGATCCCCATGATGGTAACATAATGATCAATCATAATCCATGATCATTTTTCACCACCACCATTGGTTCATATTGAGATCATTTCATTGGAGTATATTATTGAGGATTTTATGATCCATATATATTTAGAACTTCTCCCTTTATAGTTAATGTCAACAAATATGAAATGTGAATATCATTTCTTAAAATTACAAATCATGTGTTGATTAGTTCTTCTCAATGATCATTAATTGGGTGGATACGTAGTGTATCAACTTTCCATCATACATGAGTAGACAACAAAATATTTTTTTGGGAAACATAATTGAAGATAAAAAAATACCTCTCAACTAGTGGGTAATGAGATCATATTTCCAATGATTAGTATCTAATTTAACTCTTTAAGGATCTCAATAAATTTGTTTATCCTGAAAAATTTCACTCAATTATGAGCTATCTTGGTTTGTGGTTCCAAAAAGCATGAGAAGTTTCTCGAAAATAGAGGATAATACCATGAAAATAAATAGAAACTATGAATATATATATATTACATATTGGTCAGACCATCTTTTAATTTCCTCTATCATCAATGGATCTAAAGATATTTCTTTACTATTGATATATTTACAAAATATGTTATTTTATCCATCTAAAACTATAAGTTTATATAAATCACATAATTTTTTTTATTTTCTCATAGAATTTGGTATAGAATTAAATGTCTCTTTAGGCTCCTCCATGGTTTTGGAGTAGATAATAATATCATATATGTAGACTAATAAAAATTTTCAAGGTAATACCAAAAGAAACTAATCAGAAATTCTATGAATATTATACAACAATTAGTGAGTTCAAATGGAATCAATATGATCTCATGGTGCTTTTAGATTGTATGAATTGTAGTATTGATGATATATTTATTCTCCACTATTATTAGATAATATCATGGCCAAATATCCACATTATATAAGTAATGAGATCCACATATCTGGTCAAACAATTATTGAATCTATGGAATATGATACTTTTTATATATCATGATATTTTTGATCTCATCATAAATCAATATAGATAATAACTGACCCATTCTTATTCTTGATGAAAAGTATTGGTTGACCCTATTGTTAAGAACATTGGAATAGAAACCATTTTATCAAATTATCCTAAATATTATTCATCAAATCATCATGATCAGTAGTGTCCATTAAATATGGGGTCTTGGATGTTGGAAAATATCCGGGTATAAATTCAATTAAATCATTAGATTCTCTTCATCAAGGGAAAATCCCCATGATTCCATCTCCCTCTATATCCCTAGTAAAAGGACTTCGAAGGGAATAATCCAACTTTTTGAGGCCATCGATTCTTTCTTAATTAGAAATTATATATTATTATAAACTATAATAAGTACTAATATTAATGTTCACTATATAATTAATATAGTACCAATTTTTATGATTCTTAATTGTCCTTGATGTCTGATATGATATATTTTATAACAGTGGAAATTAAAAATTGAAATCAAGCTCCTTTAGTTTCTATAACTGTATTAATTTATAGGGAATTTTTTCATTTAGAATGGAATTTCATTTATAAATTTTGGTCTGTAACAAAATTACCAAATGCAAGGTGGTTATTGAAAATAATTTAGAACAAGTTGAATTTATTGGTAGTTAATAATATTTATGTGTTGAAATCGGTGGATATGTTCTAAAGGCATGAACTTATGATTTTTTTACTAGAAATCGAGTTAAGGTTTTGGGTTTCATTGACAATATGGATAGATGTATATGACTATAAGATACATCGTGTGGATTATATAAAAATATTTATTAGTGGTGGACATTTTATTTCTAAAAGATAGCTACTATAAATTAGTTGTGGGATTATTTATATCGGTTAGAGATGATATGTTTATTTAGAATAATATTTTGTCAGTTTGTTATTTTTAGTTGTTCATTTTTTTGTAAAATATTTTTTACTCTTCAAGTGAAGTTGTTGTTTCCCATAGATAATGAATTTTTTGAACCATGTAAAATCTTTGTGTTCCTTTATTATGTTCTTTAAATATTTTATATACTCAATTTTTTTAATTTCTATTGAGATATTTCCATGTGTGATTCAGATAGTATTCCATCAGGTTGTGATTATTCTTTATTCCTAGTACATCATTACGTATATTTGAGTATTTCCTGATCTACTAATAACCTCATTCCACATTTGAGTATCTGGAATTTGGAACTTCTATAGATATTTCATCTAGTATAATAAGTGGTATCAAAGGAGGGTTTATATCATTTAAGGATAGAATAGACAATGACTTCTTGAAAATATGAAGTACTTATCCTATACCCAATTTTTATTTTGTTGTTTTTTAGAATATATCATTATAAGATGGAAACATGAGGGTAGATAAGATTAATTTATCCAAAATTTATTTTTGGATGATTCAAGTGAAAGACCACATGTTTTATAATGTTCTCAATTTTTGGTTTATCATTGAAAATATATTATTAAAAGACAATATAATGTGGTAAGGACAATATTGGAAAGAATTTGGTTTTTCTAAATTATTTTGTCCTGAGAAATGACCTTCAACATCTATGTGTTGAAGGAAATAATAACTATGATATACAAGCTTGTTAATATTTAGGATAATCCCTCTAAAATGAAATAATATTTCATGATTCAATGACCCTTTGGTATGAGGATGTTATAAAAATGTTGATGGTCTTTAATCTACATTAAATCAATATGATTTGGAGGAAAGTGGATCCCATTTTTGTTGTGTTCATGAAAGTCATGGGGGCCTTGATAATCCTGTCATCTCTTCTATAATCAAGGAATATCATGGTGATCACTTTGAGTAATTGAAATAAAATGAGTTACATGGTCTTCATTGAAATTTATCATTTAATATTGAATGATGGTATTCATAAGAAGGTGGTATCACGTGCTACCAAAATTGTGTTTTGCATGTAAGACAAGGGACATCCCACTCAAAAATGTCATAAGAGAAGAGGAGAAAACATGAGAGTTAGGATCAATGGTATGGTGATCTTTTATAATGACTAAACATGTTTTCACTATATAAAAAAGTGAATCATATGGAATTATTTCCAAGATAAGTTAATAAATTCTAGAAATAATGTTTTTATTTCATCCAAAAACACCCAAGCATAAGAAAATTAATATTCGGCTTTATATGTGTCTAGATATATTTAGTCATGGATTATTGTATCTTCAGATTAATTTCATTCAAATTATGAAAGAGGATACATGATAAATTATGTGTTTTGAATCCTCAATAGGGTTCATCATGTGTATTTAGCGGTACTGAATGTTTTTCCAATGGAGATGTGTCTATTAAAACTTTTAAGACATGTTTTATTCATTTTCAGGTATTATAAAATAACATATGTTTATAAAATAATCTAATTTCAATTGGTTATCTTGATTATGGGATATTTCATATCATTTTGATTTTTTTTTTTGAAAACTAAATAGTATTCTATGGTGGTGCCTTATAGTGAGACTAATGGGACATTTTATCTACCATTAGTCGGTATGGTATCATACATTATAGAGAAAAAATATTCCTAATAATAATGTTTCAACATAACACAATTGGTCACATTTGTGAAAAAATCTTATAAACCATGGATTCCAAATGATTATTAAACCAAGATCATGCGAATTATCAAACAAGAAAAGGACGTATCCTAGGAAAGAAATAGAATGTTTCAATCAATTTGACTAGAAGAAAACTAAATAATTAGAATCATTAGACTGTTCAAATATATGTATGGGTCCACGTGATTACATTACCTCCATCAATGATTGAACGTAGAATGTGGGAGTTTCTTCTTCAATTAAAGGCCTGATTTCTCTATAATTTATTTGGATGGAGATACATGGTGTATTTCGAGACCAAAATTAAGATGAAATTTATATCTCATAATAATATAGGTGAGTGTGGTGTTATATAATTATAGATGTTTAGTTAGTTGAATGTAATCTGTATGGATAAGACTATGCTCGTAACACGAAATAAGAATAGTTTTGTAAAAAATATATATTTAATGATAAATGTGATTTCCATAAGAATGTAAATAACTTCATTTTTTAAAAAAAGTAGGTTGAAGCAGTTATCAATGTGTCTTATCTCATAAATTGGATTCCTTCGGATCTGATAGCATTGAAACATTCAGAGTAACTCTTTTCCATGAGAAATTTGAACTTTATATACCCCACATTTTTAGTGTATTGTATATTACCATGTATATACCATGTATAGGTGTATGTTGGAAGATATGTTAGGAATATATTTCATTGTGGGAGACAATGATGATATTTTCTTATCAAAAATTTTGGATAACAATAAGAAAAAGGTAATCAATGTCCAAAACATATTTTTTTAATGTCAATATCTTACATAATGATCAATATTAGATGATGTATACTCATAGGAACTAGAAAAATATAGGGAAATTTGAGTTTTATTTGAATAAATGTTTAGTGGTTCCTATAAATTTAGATATAATGGAAATTGTAGTCATAGAGGTATAACTATGTTCTACAATGGGAAGTACTTATCAATTTTTGTAAGTACTATGGTCTAAAATATAAAAATTATCTTAGATGGTGAATTCTCATGGAAGAGTATTAGAAACATATTGTCCAAAAGAAGATGAACCATACAAGGGGACGCAATATACTAGGGTTTAAGGACAAAAACTTCATTTGATTATGAAATTCGCATTCTCCAACTCACAGATAGTGGAGAACATGGAATCATTAGGGAGGTGAGAATTCTAACTAGTTCATTGATGTTGGAGTAAGAAAGGAAGGAAGAGTATCATTATTTTTATTTTGCTAACACATTGGAGAAAAAAACATTTTTTAGGTAGTAGGAAACATTATAAAAATGGTTTTATAACCTGAATGAGGAAGAAATTGTTAGAGTCTGGTACAAGTCCCAACTCACTGTGAAGGGGATCCAATAATCAGATATAGGGAATTATGGGAGATTTTATCTCCTATTGTGAAACACAAAACTATTATGATTCTCATTATACATGTTTACATGGAAGGTTAGTTTCCAAAAAACATTATTTCTTGGAAACAATAATTCATGGAGATTTAGATGAAGAAATATAAATTTAGAAACTAGATTGTTTTATACTAGGATGGAATGGGGTCCTGGTCTGCAAGCTCAATATAATTTTATATGGGATTAACCAGGAACCATGGTAGTTGAATGAAAATATTTAACTTCATAATTTTATTATGGTTCATTCAATAAAATGTTTGTAATTGTTTTATATGAAGGTGTATGGTGATTTTTTTCATCAGCATTATTCTATATATTGATGACATACTTTTAACTAGATCTGTGATGGAAAATATAGAATATTTGAAGTGTGAATTTTTTTTAAGTTCCAAAATAAAGTATCATTATTATTCTAAGTGGATGTTGTGGATGGGGATCAAAAAACAATAGGTCTGAAACATTTCCCCTTTGTTAGACGGAGTAAATCCAAAAATTACTAGTGAGATTCAAAATGAGTGAGAAAACCCATATTTATTCCTCACTTTCCAAACACTTAAAACATTCAAATTATAAGACACCTAAAATGGATAAAGAGGATGTAGACATAGTGAAATTTTTATAACCATTATTTGTTAAAATTTTGATATACACCATATTTTTTACAAGGCCTCGTGTCTCTCATCTGGTATGTGCAACTATCATATTTTTTGAAAATATAGGAAAGGAACATAAAGAAGCCATCAAGTGGATATTATGGTATCTAAAAGGTTCAATAAATCTTGTTCTATGTTATATAATATATGATCCCTTAAAATTTTCATATAATAAAACCACTAGTTTTGTGTTTACTTTTGGATGAATTATTGGGAGTTGAATATCATAGTTATAATTAATAATTTAATTATCAAACATAAAAGATGTATTTTGAATTTATAGAACATGGGAAGGATATGGTATGATTGATGTTTCTTCAACGGGAAACCATAATGTGGGTAAAGATTAGAATATTTTACTATTATTATCAATGACTAATTAACTTGTCATAGAAACTAGAATTTCACTCCTGAATAAATAATTTTCAACTAAAATACTACTTGTTATGAATTATTGTTGAAGGTTGTGTCATATAATATTGGAATGTTTAATTGAATCAGAATTTAACTGATATGGTCACTAAAGTTTGAGCTCAATATATTTTTATGTAGTGTTTCTCTTCACTGTGGATTTGATAACATGTAGTTCATAGAATATAAAAATATCTAATAGACTAGAATAAGGGAACTAAATAATAAATTTATATAACATATCAATCATGACCAATAGGACTTTCAGATATAGCCTTTAAATGATTTCTAATTTTGAGATTTTTATTCTTGGTGTGACAATCCATTTTCCACATATGTAAAAAAGAATCAAAAAATTAATAAACTATGGAATTTCATTAAAGTACTAAATTCAAGAAGATAGTAAAATAGATATTTAAACAAGATTTTTTTTTGGAATCCTAAATTTGTATGTGTCATTGAAAGAGGGTGTGTTGTCGAAGCAATCCCTAAATCAATATTCATTAGAAGACACACTTAAGGTTGTGGAAATATTTATCCTTAGGGAGGTTTCTCCGTGAAGATAAGATCATTGGGGTAGATAATCTATAAAAGTTTTATGATGTTGGAACTAGGTTTACTTGAGTAAGAAAAATTATATTAGTGGTGGGGTCATTTGTACTGATGGGTGATGAAATTTTTATTAAGTAAGATTTTTTATCTTTTTTATTTTGATATAATCATTTTTGGAAGTATATTATCTATTATTATCGTAAAATCATTGTTTCTCATGTATTAATATTTCTTATGAACCATATAAAAAACTTTAATTCATTTATTAAATTATTTACATATTCATATTCCTTGTTTAATTTTGAATGTCTGTTATGAGTATCTCTTTAGTGATTCAAAAGGTTCATGGTGTGGGTAAGAGTATTATCTATTATGGATACATCATTCTATGGTTTTTAGTTTTTTGATTTCATAAGAAACTTTTTTCACATTTGATGTGCTGGAATTTATTCTTCTAGAAGTACTATATCAGATAAAAAAGGTTGGTTTTCCTAGTTTTTCCCTAAATTTATTCAGGTTTTTCATTATTAATATGAGGTGATGGAAGAATAGACCATTTGAACCTTCAAAAAACATTCTCAAAATAGTATTTCATAACTTATAATTGACCAGATTTTATTGGATGGGTATTTTTTTGATCTAGTTTGAGGTATTCATTGACATAATTGGTCACCAAATACCATTCTCATATGTCTTATGTTATAGAACAAAGAATTTGGACCTCATATAGATGTTTTATTCAGCTTAAAAGACCATAGGATCCTCATGTGGTGTTCTACACCATTACATAATATAGTAAATTATGAGAATGTTAAATGATAAGGGTGTCCAAGACTCGACATCAGAATTTTAGAATGTTAGTGGATTTGAGAGCATGACCCATTTGTGCATTAAATAATTCTATCTGTTATATGTTTATTATAAATGATAAATCATTCACTATAATGACTAATTGGTGTCACCTCATCTTCCCTTGGTATTTTTGTGATGTCCCATCCACCATTCAAGATGGTTTGGTAGAGAATCATCCATTTTGGTTTGATTGATGGTATCTCATCCACAAAAGCTAAGATGAGGATCCACTATTCACCTTGATGTTGATGTGATGTTGGTAACTCGTCAACTTAGAGTTGGTTATTGATTTTTCATCATGCATAAGTGATGTGTTAGTGGTATGTCATCTATTAATGGTATTTCATTAGTATTATATCATACCTCATCTTATTTTCGGTGGTATATTATCCACCTAGAGATTAATACTAGTGGTTCCTCATCCATAAATGTTAATTATCTTAATGGTTTTTCATAAATTAGGAGACTATTTCATGGGTGTATATCATCCACATATATTTTGTGACACCTTATTAACATGTAAAATTTATTTTACTCTATTAATTTTATAATAATGATAAATCATTCAACTGGTTGGATTATGGTGGAAATGCATCATTTATCTAATGTTTCTTAATAGTGATTACACATTCACCTTGATTTTTATATGAGGAGTGATATATCATTCATCCTTGACATGTGTTCATACCATGAGAATATAATTCTGCTATATTAGTTGTTTATTGAATTATATTTTCACGTAGTTTAATTTATAAAGATTCCACTATCTGATGGCTCGTATATTAATTAATTAATTATCAATACATATCAAGTATAAACATATATTTATTGTAATTTTTATGGACTCTATGTGTGGGAACCTACTATGTAGTACTCACACAAATCCTTGGAATTTTTGGTAGCTAAGTAGACTTCATGTTTCCTTACCCATGTTAAGTCAAGGTCCCTAACTCTATAGATGTTTGATCTGTTGATGCATTGTTATCAATGGGAGAAGGGATCAATCCAAGACATTAGAATAGTTTTTTGATACCTCCCTTTATATTTGATTACTTTTGGAGTCTTTTCTATTTGATCTACCAACTATATATCATTATTATACATGTATTACTTGTATACCATGAATGGTATATCATTTTGTTATATCAAAGTGGTTGTTATTTTATTTTGGTTATCACATAGCAGTGATGTCAATTTTCATTCCAATGTTATACTGGGAATCTTATTTCTTGATATCATTTTTAATCTGATGTATGGTTTTTTATACTGGTGATGGTATACTCTCCAAATTAAATATTATTATCCTTGTTTAATTTTGAATTCACTGGTGTTAGGAAGGAATTCCAAAGTTATGTAATAACCCAGTCTAGTAATGGTGGAGTTGAATCAGGTCTTGTATGTAATACTTTTCAACTATATATAGAGAATTATATTAAATAAATGTATAGTGGATGGATGTTAGGAATAGTGTTTCAAAATTTTCCTTTTCTAGCATGATTATTTCTATCTCTACTATCATATAGAATTAAAAAATAATAAATAAATAGTTACTTACATTATGGTTCAAATTAATGTCCCGCCAAACACTTTCATTTTTCCACTATACAAAAAAAGAACCCCAATGTTTGGGATAAAAAACATATTAACACATAATTATATTTTATTAAAGGGAACTGGTGAATTAAAATAAAATAATGGATGTAATTTTATGATATACTTGTGTACATATCTTATTTAAAATTATTTTTATGTGATTCATAATTTTTAACGTGATGACCTCATGGAAGACAATTTTTATTAAAATGTGCATAGAGAGGGGAATTAAAATTTTGATCTATGTAAAATAGTAATTTTCTAGTGCCAAGAAAAAATAAAATGTGTGGGTATTATTATCCACTTTCTATGGGTATTTATCAATAAAATATTAATATTGTTTAGGTAATTTGGTTTTCATTAATTTTGATGTTAATGTTTTTTTGATTTAAACACTAATTCTCAGCAATCTTTTAAAGTTTTATAAATTAAATTAATTATTGAACAATTTTATAACACATTTCAAACACTCATTTTACGTGATTTGAAATTTATATTTAAGTATAAATTAAAACGATTTATGGTGAATGTTTTTTTGTTCCAGATAAATGGATGTTTCACAACAAAATCTCTATTTTGCACCTCGAATCCATAAATCTCTAGGAAAATAAAAATAGACATTCAAGGACAAAAATGGATGTGGTGACAAAAAAATAATATATAATGAAGTTAAAATTGAAATTAAAGATAGAGGAATCTATGAGGAACATTTTATTAAATAATGTAAAAATATAATTTGTTAGTTTTATACATGATTTAGGAAGAAAAATTTGAAAATGAAATTTAAAGACATATTTCATGGAACAAAAATATATCCCCCCACTTATTTAATAACATATTTATGGATTATGTAATTTTGATTAAATATTTTTATGTTATATAATATATATTAGGGAATTTTGTTTCTTTAAATTAGATGCCAAATGTATCACATCCTCAAAGATGTTCAGAAATACTTTTAGGAGAGTGAAGGCATACATGAAATCTTATGAATGATGGAAACTCACATCTCCACCAACATTCCACCATTATTTTTCCAAAAATATTTCAGGTTCACATGATGGTGTGACCAAAATAGATAAAGGGGTGAAGTAGTTTTGATTCCTTTAAAAAATATTCCACCTTCTTATTTAGTTGTAATCGTTCAGTCTCAAAATTTTATAATAAATAGAAAATGACAGAAAATATTTGTTCTGAATGTTCACCATGAATTGGATGATAACATCCCTATTGTATGGTTTTTTTATCACACACACATAGATCCATGTTTTTTTACCAATGCTCGAATATAGAAAATGTTATTTGTTTAATCCTATAATAATTGCTGGTACTATTGAGTTTAAAACAAGCCACTCATTGGTACGTAATGAAATAATAAAATCCTTCTGAAGGATTGGTCAACAATGTAAGTTTTAGATCCCAATAGACTATCTAATATTGGAATTATTCCTCCTCTCTTCACACACAAAATCCTTATGGGTTATTCCCACTCATTTTTGTTCCATTATACACAATATGTTTCTGATATTTTTTTCAATACATTTAACATAAAAACCCTTCAATTAGGGGAATATAATTCTATATTAAAATCGGTCATCGAAACTCTTTTATATAGCTCACATATTATATCTCCATGTGATATCAATAGTTATCATGACTACAATCATTCATATTTATATAAAATTTCAAATATATTAATTCTGTGTTTATACGATATCAAGAAACAACCCAATTTTTATACAATGTTATTCTCAAATTGTAAATTTCTTCATTAAAAAACTGGATCAAATCGTGATTATAAAAGTAATAATGATATTTAAATAACTTATAAACATAGGGAGAATCATCTGAGGTATTTTCCCTTCAAAAGTTTCCTTCCAAAAATTAATCCTTTGAAATTCCCTGTCAACTATTGGAACCACTCTTTCATAAGTTCTAGAAAATCCATTCCACCCTTACATGTTTCCCTTAAAAAAATAACTCTCCATAAACTCATAAATAAGTATTTAGAACCTTTATGTATCATATTCACTATGTAATTCAATATTAAATATCAACTATAAAATCGAATCAACCTTTACATGTGACTTTTTTTAATAGGAAACCCCTTACATGTTTTCTTTAAAATATTCATTCACACTTTTTTATTCATAGTGTGTCTTAGTACTTATATTAATTCACAATATAAAAGGTATAAAAACATGTATATCATCTTGAAATAAAATAATACTCTTATGTATTTATTTGAGTGATTATTATGTTTCAAGGAAATTTAAGAAAATTTACTCTTATTTATCCTTCATCATTTAAAAAAATTATATTGAGAGAAAATAAAATGTGAATCTTATGTATAGACTCCATTATTATTTTTTTAAAAGCGGTACCTCTAAGAACTTAATAATTCAACTATATCCACGTAAAATCAATTAAAAACGCCCACATAATCATAAATCCATCTCAATAGGCATCAAATATTTTTAGTCAATACAAGAACACCAAAAAAAATTATTCAAAAAATCCAAGGAACTTTGTATCATTAGGGAATTGAAATGGTGATTATTTTTTAAATTGTAATTAACATATCACTTAATTTTTCATCAACATAGATGAATCAAATTCGTATCCAAAGGTATCGATAATATATACAAAATCATCCCCAAATTAAATCACAAGTATCCTACATTAAATTTTTTATTAATACCATAATTTTCCCTCTAATTGTAAATATTAAATCTTCACCCCCTCAATCTATAAAACCTCAATCTTCCACAATACGTTTCTCTTTGAATAAAGTTATATCTTGCGTTGTACGCAACCTGGAGTCTTAACACACCACAACCAATCAAACTAGCTATTACGAATAGTAATACCCACATTATGAAATTTTATAAAATTTATTTTTCAAAATGGACTTCATTTTTTGATTCGGAATATCAAAATTAGCTTAGGGTGAATTTTTGATATTTTTCTGAAAATATCCATTTTTTGAGGATTAATGAAAAATACTATATTATTGTTTAAAAAAAATTTATTTAAATAATTATTTATTTTATTTAAATATATTTAATGTTAAATTATATACCTAATACCTATTTTTTCAATTTAAATCATTGGAGTCATTTTAAAATAAAATTAGATGTATACATATTTATTGAACTTTTTACCGTCTACTACACAACTTCTAGGCACGTTAACAAATTTTCATAATATGTAATTTTGCTGCTTATGAGAATTAAATTTCATAAATCTGAGACACATGGTTGACATCATTAAGTAAAATGTGGTTTAATAAGATGAAAATAATTGTTGTTGAATAGTAACGTTTGACTTTTATTTACCACAGTTAAAACTAAATAGTGTAATTAATGGTAAAATGGATATTATTATTTCCCAAAAACATGTCCTGATTCTATTTTATAAGTTTATTTTGACCAAAAACAACCTTAGGAATAAAATATGACATTTTTTCCCACTTGAATTAGATTAGGACATTTATTATTGTTTTATTTAAAGAATAATTAAAAGTGTTAAATTTGAAATTTCATAACTAAAATATTTTCAATATAGGGTTAAACATAAGATAAATTAGAATATAAATATTCATTAGAAGACTAAATATATTTCCTACATGATTCAATTTTATTTATAATTTTTAGACATTAAATAATTAAATTTCTTTATGACACAATGTTGACCCAGTAATTACCTTATAAATGCAAGATTAAAATAATTGATACTATAAATATCCAAATAAATGTAAATTGAGACTTTTGATGAATTAAAAGGATTCTATATGTAAGTATTAAATCTTAGGGTTTATTAAATTATTATTTTTTCTAAGTAATCATGTTGTTAAGACTTTAACAAAAATCAGAAAATAAACGGTGTCAAATTGACAAAAATGTGTTTTTAAAACAAATACTATATTATTAAATGATATAATAGTTTTAAAAATATACGGTTCATCCAAAGGACTTATATAATAATTTATATTTTAATAATTAACAACTCTGGGTTCTCTTGGCATTTTATATTATGTTTATTAACCATATAATATAAAAATAAAAGGAGAAAATGCCAATGTTAAACTATCTAACCAAGAGTTAAATATAATAGATAAAGTTAATATGCTGACCTAAAACTGAATAAAACCTATTTTTTGAATGGTTTTCGACCCATCCACATCTTATCCTTGAAATAAATCATTTTGGAGCCATTGTAAATGGAATATGCTTTTATAATAAAATAATATTTCAAGATTTTTCTAAAGTGACCCTCTCCTTTTTATAAAAATGTACTTCCCCTTATCTCAAAATAACAACTCTAAATCCATTTGGTTCGACCAGAACCTACTCAAATATACTCCTAACTACCCTCCCTTAGACCTAGTGGCCTTAAATTGGTCGAAAAGTTACCCTAATGAGACCTTTTTATCAACTCAAAAGGAAACACCCAAAGATGAGGTAATAATTTCACCACCTCTTTCAATGTTCTTTTTGTCATCCACTTCTTATTCTTTGTTGTTTACAAACCAAAATAATAACCCCATCACCTTATACATAATGTCATGTTAATACAAATATGGTACAACCATATTAATTATTTTATCCATCCTATGAATGAAAATTCACCAAACGTGTGTACGTATGGCTTACTGTCTCCACATCGTGGTGTAGTTTGTTATTAAAACACATTATTATTTGGATGGGTAAAATAATGACTATAACTAATGTAAATAATAAATATAACATGTTAATTATTCTCTATATGTGATATACCATCCAATTACATTTGATTTCACCATCAGTATAATTATATTGTCGCTCATGTATACGTACGGATTATCGTCTCCACGAACGTGATGAAATTCATTCGGCGTCATAACCATTAAAAAATAATTTTCATTATATGATTAAAAATATTGTTTAATAACTTAAAATAATTAATGATATGAATAAAATACATCCTATCCATAGAAAAATGGCTTACGTAACCAATCATATAAAGGAAAATGAATCAGTTAACACCCAAAACGATGATACTATGAAATATTATTCACAATGAAATATTAGAAGATCATATATGATATCATATTTATGTATGTGTTAATTTTTTAATTTAATAAAAATTATTTAACTATTTTACATGTGGTTAACATACCATCGAGCAAGGAAAAGTACAAGGTAAGGGTTAATTATACAATCTCTTCATTATCCAAGATTGTTTACACGTGAGTATCTACTAGGACCTCTTTATCATCCAAAATCATGTTTCTTAAAAATGTATTTCAAAATATTTTTACTATTTCATAGACTATGGGTTAATGTCATTTATACCATTGATTTACATTTTATAAGATGTTTATAAATGAATCTTTCTATCGTTTTCCAAACACGGTCCTTTACGACCTTTTCTAAAAAATTAAGGAAAGAATGTTTTTAAATTATAAAACAGGTGTGGCTATTTTCCATCGTTATAACACATTTAATGCTTCCCTTACAAGCTTATAAGAATATTTCCAAAATAAATGTTTTATTTTATAATTATGTGTCTTTTAAATGATTTCAAAATAGAAAGAGGTAGTTCTTTCAAATAGTTTTCATTTCATGTATGTCAACATCCTTTGATGGATTCTAAACATGTTTGAAGTTGATTTATTGTGATACAAATCTTATATATTGTATTGAAGGTTTTGGGATATGTTTGACTGTGTAAGTGTTAATTTTTTACAATTAATGGTTTATGAAAACAGTATTGACAATTCGTATGCTAGTTTTAATACGAATGTTTATATTATGCTTAAAACTTTTCATATGAGAAATGCATTGGACTTAGTAAGTGACGTGTGGAGCCCGCTATAGCTCCTCGATGCATCGGTAGGTCTCATGAGAAAAACTAGTCTCTTAGAACAAGGCCTTTAAAAAATATTATTTTTAGTCTTGGCATGAGTCTTTGACTATGTGGTTATAAAGTCAGGCATAATGCATTCCATCAATATGAAATTGGTTATTGATATTGCATGTGATTATTAGACTAATAGAATATGCATGTTAATAAGTAAATGAAATTATTTGATTTATATTTTCTATATTATACAAACGTTTTTGTTTAGAAGGCTTATGTTTTAATCTTATACATTCCCTTGAATGTTTATTCTTATTTATGAATGTTTCTGTTATATTGGAATCCTTAATGAGAATCTGAGCTCACCCCTTTCTGTGTTTTATTTTTCCCAGGATGTAAAGAAGTATTTTATGGTTGAACTATAGGGATAGGCTAAGGGATATATGTGTGTTCAAAGAGGGTAATTTTTTTTTGTTTTTATTTGGCGATGAAATATAAAACATATGTATGTATCTAGTACCTCCAAGGATACTAAATTGATCGGTCTTTCGTGATTTGATCCTTTGTGATCATGACAATTATATGTAATAATGCACCAACTATGGGTTACTGGGGTTGGATTGTTATAGTTGGTATCAAAAGAAGTTTAGTACAATCCTTGTAATCTAGGTTTAGAAAAATTCTGATTAAAGAACATTACCCTAAGACAGACTTTGAGTATTAGTATAGAAGAACGTCCTATAATTTTGGTAATGTCAAGATTTTGTGAGTTATACAAGAAATACATACATATATTGATATGAGAAGGTAGAGGCAGCTCTGGCACATATGTACCAAGGAGTGAAAACTCTGACAAGGATATTCGGGCTTGACCTGGGGTATCCTGGTACACGACAACGAGCCTTGTTGCACTCTTGGTTGCGAAACTCCTAGGGGATATTCTTAGGATAATTAACATTTTATTTATACACCATTATGAAGTATTTATGAGTATATACCTCCTAAAAGAAAACATTTTTATGATTATGGATTATATCCATAAATTGTTCAATTTATGTTAAGTGTTTTACATGTTTGAAATTATGTATTTCAATTCATAAACTAATTTAGTTTATGCCATTTTTTAGAAATGGTGCCTCATGGAAAGAATTGAAACTGTATCAATGCACATAATCCATTTTGGGATTTCTCTCCTACTCAAGATAATTATTGTGGAGCTAGTGATGCAATGGGTGCTAATCAACATATCACCATACTGGGACAACCCACTTTGGTAATGAATAATAACCTTACCCTTAGAGAGAACCCTGATCCACAAAGATGATGATCAATGTTAGATCATTGCATGAGGAAAAAATCACCAACATTCAATGGGACTACAAATATCTTTGTTGTTGAGAAATGGATAAGTTTCATAGATAAAATATTTCATTCTTTGGGGTGAAGCGAAAGGGAAAAAGTTGTCATGACAGTTTATCCCCACACGGGTGATACAGATCAATGCTAGACATTAATTCAAAACAGAAAGAAGGATGAAGAAGTATAAAATATGTAATAGAGGGAGTTTAAAGAGATTTTCTTTGAAAAACAATTTCCTCATGACCGTCGAGCAGATATATTAGCCAATTTCTAAGTCTGAGGCAAAAGAAGGATGATAATGTCAAAAACTATGATGCCAATATTACAAGGTTTTCTTGGAAAGAAAAATATTATATATGTAACCAATGGTGTAATATTTATAAATACTTTGATGGGTTAAAACCATATCTCTGTTAATCATTACTGTCATAATCCTTGTCATCGTATGAATATATTTTCTCATGTGATATAAAGAAAGAAAAATAATTCTCTATGTCTTACAACTTTAAAGAAAAGAAAGAGAAGAATAGATCTATTGAACACTCTAGAAATGGAAATAAGGGGAAGAAGGGAAAAGTTGAATATCCATCCTGCAGTAAATATGGGAAGAAACACTCTAGTACATGACTGAAGGGAATGGGAGTCTGTTACAAGTGTGGGGAAAAGGCCACCAAGATCATGATTATAAGGGAATGAAATAGGATGGAAAAGTTTAATGCCATAATTTTAGAGAAAAGGGTCATTATGAAAATGAATGTTCTAAGAGATAAAGAAAAATACCTCAGAAAAGGACCCAGGAGAAAGCCTAAGCTTAAGCGATCACTACTACAGAGGTTGAAGCTCTTAAAGACATGGAGGAAGGTAATTTAATGGTTTCCTAAAATTTAGCCAATGCATTATTTGATTCTAGATCATAGCATTGTTTCATATCTTCCCAGTTTGCGAAGAGAATTTTATATTTCCAAATTGATTTAAGAAGGGAGTTTTTAGTCAAAACTCCTAAGGGACGTATCATTGTAATAATGTTTTATGAATCATTTCCCATTAGGTCATATAGAGTTTATTTATTTGCTGATCTCATCGTCATGACCCCTGATTTAATTTTATATAATCCTTGGTATGGATTTCATTTTAGACCATGATGCGAAAATTTAAAGTAAGAAGATGTTGGTTCAATTTTCAATGATGATAAAGAGTTATTTATCTTTAGAGAAGAAATATCACCATCTTATTCTTATCTAGGTCCACACCCTGTATCTCTACTAAATTCAATTATTGGGAAGGAATAGAATTAAATAATTGTGGGAGGGGAAAAGAACGTTCAAATAGAGGATGTATCTATTGTTAAAAATTATGTTGATTTGTTTCCAGAGGATTTACTTTGACATCCTTCATAATGAGAAATTGTGTATTCCAATGATTTAATTCTGTGTTCAAGGCCCATGTTGAAAACCCCTTATAGAATGGCCACTGTGGAATTAGTGGAACTAAATAAACAAAAAAGAGGAATTGAGTAATAATGGATTTATTTCCCATAGTGTTTCTCTATGGGGATCCCCTATTCTCTTTGTTAATAAGATATATGGATCTATGAGGTTGAGTATTGACTACAAGGAGATCAATTCTATAACAATAAAGAACAAGTATCCCCTACCTCACATTGATTATTTTTTCAATCAACTTCAAGGAGCTCAATATTTTTAAAAGATTCACCTTCGACCTGAATATCATTAGTTGTGTGTCAAGAAGGAAGATATTCCAAAGACAGTATTTCATACCATATATGGGAATTATGAGTTTAGAGTAATGCTATTTGAACTGATTAATGCCCCTTCTGTCTTCATGGATCTAATGAACATATTTTTCAAAGAATATCTTCATGAATTTTTAGTAGTATTTATAGATGATATCTTGGTATACTCCAAAATCAATGAAGATCATGAAAATCACTTGCGTACTAATCAAAAGACTATGAGAAGAAATGAATTATATGGTAATTTTAGAAAGTGTGAATTATGGCTTTAGGATATTTCATTTCATGGCCATATTGTCTTTAAGGATGGAATCTTTGTTTTTCCTTAAAAGACCAGGGAAATCCAAGAATCGCTAGTGCCAACATGTATAAATAAGGTACGCAATTTATTGTTTTAGAAAGATATTATCTCTGTTTCATCCAAAATTTTTCCTGATTGGATAACCCATTAAGCAAGATCACACATAAAGGGGTTTAATTTATATGTAAAAATGAGCGTGAAGAATGTTTTGAATAATTGAAGAGAAGATTAGTCAACACTTCAATATTAACTCTACCATTGGGGAATGTTGGGTTCCTTATTTATAGTGATGCTTCAAAGAAAGGACTTGAATGTGTCCTTATTCAGAATGATATAGTTATTTCCTAGGCATCACGACAGGTAAAAATTCATAAGAAAAACTATCCCACTAATGGTCTTGAGTTAGCAGCTATAATATTTGCTCTGAAAATATGGAGAAACTATCTCTATGGTGAAAAATGTGAGATTTATACTGATCACAAGAGTTTGAAGTATATTTTCTCACAAAAAGAACTCAACATGAGGCAAAGGTGGTGGCTTTAACTACTCAAGGATTATGATTGCACTATACCCTACAACCCGAGGATGGGAAATAAGGTTGAATATGCTTTGAGCATAAAGGATCGCGAATTTTATAACAATATGAGAGTTTAAAGAGATCATATTTTCATGGATCTAGTAAAGATGGATATGGGAATAACCATAGAAGGTTAAAAATCAATGATTTTTTAAATGGTTTCCCAAACTTCTTTACTAGAAAGGATAAAGTGTTCTTAGAGTGATGACAAGGAGTTTCAAAAGAAGTTTAAATCTGTGAATGATGGGGGATTGGGTGACATTTTATATGAATATGGAATTTTGAAATTTGGGAAGAGAATTTTTGTTGCCAATATAGAAGATCTAAAAAATGAATTGTTGGATGATGCTCATAGCTCCAATTTCTCAATACACCCTAGTAGCACTAAGATATATAGAGATTCGAAAAAACATTTTTGGGTGGACAACATGAAGGAGGAGATTGCTGATTATGTTTCAAGATGTATGGTTTTTCAACAATCGAAATCAAGAAAACAACATCCTAGAAGAGTATGCAACCTCTTACCATACCCATGTGGAAACAGTATGATATTACGATGGACTTTGTCATGGGAATACTAAAGAATCCTAGAAGGAATGATGCAATATGGGTCATTGTTGATCTTCATACCAAGTAAACACATTTTCTTGCTATAAAAGAAGATTTACCACTTGAAAATTTATCAAGACTATATATAGATGATGTTTTAAGACTTCATGGTGTACCCCTATCAATTGTTTCTGATCGTGATCCCCATTTTACTTCAAGATTCTAGAAAAGCCTTTAGAAGGCCCTAGATACTTCACTTCGTTTGTGCACTGCCTTCCACCCTCAAACCGATGGACAATCATAATGGACTATTCAAACCATAGAAGACCTGTTGAGATCTTGCTTACTTGACTTTCATGGTACGTGGGATAAATATTTACCTCTGGTAGAATTTTCCTATAAAAATAACTTTCATTCAAGTATTCGAATAGAACTATATGAAGCATTATATGGAAAGAGATTTCGCACACAAACTTGTTGGGATGATGTTGGTGAGAGAAAACTCGTAGGCCTAGAAATTCTTGAGGAAATAATGGAAAAGGTGAATATTATCAAAACCTGCATCAAAGCTACTCAAAGTAGAAAAATGAGCTATGTCGATACCCTAAGGAACGATTTGGAATTTCAAGTACACGATCATGTTTTCTTGAAGTTATCTCCATGGAAGGGTGTTATACGTTTTGGTAAGAAGGGTAAATTGAGTCCAAGGTACATCAGACCTTTCAAAATTCGAGAAAGAATTATAGTTTTCAATTTATCATGTGGCAATGCCGCCAAGTCTCTCTGATGTTCATGATGTGTTCTACATATCACTCTTGAGAAAATACATGCCCAACCCAACCCATGTACTCACCTATGAAGAAATAGAACTGCAACTTGATCTATCTTATTGTGAAGTGCCTATCAATATTCCTGATACCAAAGCATAAGTGCTGAGAAACCAGAGGTCTCTTCTGGTAAAAGTTCTATAGAGAAACCATAAGATGGAAGAGGCAATGTGGGAACCCAAGGAACTTATTATGAAAAACCACTCGAATCATTTTGTGTAGTAGTATTCTAGAAATTTTGAAAAAGAAATTATTTGAAGGGGGGAGAATGTAACTCCCCAATCATCCATGGTACGTTTCCCTTTGTATAATGAAATATCTTGCGTTGTATGAAACTTGGAGTTTTTACACACCACGACCAATCAAACTAGCCGTAATGAATAGTAATACACACTTTTTCAAAATTTTATATTTTTTATTTTTCAAAATGGACTTCATTCCTTTATTCGAAATATCAAAAGTGTCTTACGGTGAATTGTTTGTTTTTTAAAACATTAGATTTTTTATGAATAGTGAAAAATACTATATTATTATTTAAAATCAAAATTTTAATTAAATAATTATTTATTTTATTTAAAGTTATTTTAAGTCAAAATATATAAATAAAACCTATATTAGTTCATTGTAGTTTTTTGGGATAATTTTATAATAAAATTAGATGTATAAAATTTTATTGGAATTTTTACCGCCTTCTACCCACCTTCTAGGCATTTAGAAAATTTGCATAAAACATAATTTTACCACTACTATAAATTTAAGGGAAGTATTAGGTGTAGGGGGAGGAAAAATCTGTATTTTATGTTCCTGAGAATGTGGAGGAGTTGTGGGATGGGGCGCTTGCTGAGACTGGATCCCAGTCAAAACATTGTCGTACCATAGAACACTTAAACTAAGAACTGATAAATATATGTGAATATTTTGAGAAACACATATAATTTCTATGTCCCACTCGTATAGAGAGGTTCTTGGTTGGTGATTCTCCTTCATCTTCATTTAATGGAATGATAATGTTGCTTTTTTCTATTTACTATTTCTCTAAATTTTCTTATACTGTCATTCGATTATAGTGGATTTTATTGTGAATGATAATATCCACCGGGTATTGATTTAAATCATGATATGAGATAAATAAATTGAAATGATAAAATTAGGCTCTAATTTTTTTCTTGATCCATGGGACTCAGCAAGAAAAGTTTGACTCATTATAAGGTTATATAGAAAACATTACGAACTTTGGTAAACTTCTACTATCACCCTAATTTTTCTTATGTCCACTATAGTGTGGGATTAGAGGGTATAACAATAGTTTTTCTTAGGCCACCCTTAACAAGTTTTCGCCCTAACAAGATTTTTGTATCTTTAATTATTTATTGATCAATATTTTTTCAAAACCATAAATTGGGTAGGTCTAGCAAGCTGATAGTAAACTATTACCGAGGGTGACCATTTCTAGTTTTCATCCTTGTGTGTTTTGTCTCTCTTTTCATGGTTAGTTAAATTTATTTCAATCTAGGAAAAACATTTCTGATGTTTTAAGTGAAACGACAATAACTATTACTAATGTTATTGGTCCAACATCTTTGGCCATAAGTTATAAGGAAACTTCCCAAACAAGGTTTATTTTATTATAGTGTCACAATATTTTCTAAATAATAATGAAGGATTTTTGTTGACCCCGGTTCATAACATAAAAATTCGAGGAATAATATGGGGCAATAGAGACAATTGAGGCTTACATAGGTAGGAAAATACTCTCCTTGTGATGAATTTTCCTCTGGTTGACATGCCTTTTTGTGGGAAACTTATGCAGAGCCACCAACGCATATTGTGAATTTCCAAATAGAGGTTTCCTCAGGACATAGGACCTCGATTTCCAATGGCCATGTGATTTCATAGAAATTCATATTTTTATTTTGTTGATTTTTTTATAAGACCACATTGGGATTCCTATATAGGAATTGATTTCTAAAAATTATGAGAATATCTATATCGACTTTGGATGGGGGGCCACTCCCATACGTATTGGGATTAGGTAAAGGAGGGTTGAAGTTGAGAATAATTTATTGTCATGCAATTTGGACTCTGGTGGTGTAGTTTACTGTCTTGATTCCAGGAATTATAAGGTTTGTCACTCGACTCTAATGGAAAACGAAAAGGATTTGTCCATACATGGTAATTTGACTTGGTATGTTTTATCATATTCATGTGTAAATGGGGAGAATGTTTGTAAACTAATATATGGGGGGTTTCTAAATATAAGTAGTGATATGTGGTGTAGACATTATAGGGAATATATAAGTAGGAAAATCCTCACCTAAGGATGAATTTTCCTTTGGTTTATAGGACTTTTTTGGACATATTATGTATAGCCACCGAGGAATTTTTAGTATAGTTTGAGAGAGGTGTCCATAGGACACTATCCATCCATATAAAATGGTCGAGGAAGGTTATGGGGATTCATGAATTTTTCAGGATAGATCTTATTCTATTAAAGGAGGGTTCCTTAGCATGAAAGGGTAATTTCAAGTCACAATTTCTTGGGAAAGGGATAGAGACATTTCCCTTACATAGGTGTGAAGATATTTCCTATACAGGTTTGGCCCATGTATAGGGAAGGAAACTCAGTGGTACTATTTAATGTCTTGTGGTGAGTACACATTCTCATGTAGGTATGAACCATAAAAAATGGATACAATGTTATCTGATATCTGGACTCGAAATATGTGTTTGGGTGTCACTATGTCTCTTATGATATTAGGAATTATGTCAAACATTTTTTCTGGAGGATTTGTTCATATGTGGACCTAATTCAAGTATATGGGTGATGAATTATTTTCTATTATACAAGATGACTAATATGCTGATGCATATTGGACTTTCCTATGTAGATATATTTCATGTATATAAACTTGTGGGAAAACATTATTCTTTTTATATGTAAACTTGTCGTGTAGGTTTAGACCATACCCTAAGAAGGAATTTTTTTTTGATTATTTATGGTGAATGACTACTGCTAGGAGAAATATTCTCACATATGAGATAATTTTGATGATGTCGTTTATTTTATCATCAAACAGCAAGGATGGCAGTAGCACAGTTTATCTTATGTTGTGAGGACAAAGTGAAAGTGTTCTCATGGGAGTACTATGAAATGGTTTCTATGATCTTACATGAATGATGACCTAAGATGCCCTATGTAATAAAAGACACTCTTAAAGGAAAATAAATCAAAGGTTCCAGAAGGTGGAATGTATTTTTGGATAGTCCCAAAGATGAAATGTCTAGATGTTTCTATGCATATCATATAGGTGGGAATCAAGTCATAAATAGTTCCTGAGAAAATTCCCTTCATAGCTTTGGTCCTTATGAAGGGAGAGGGGAATTTTTGTGTGGTTGTTGTTAGGACCAATATATAGAATCTAGACATCACTATGTATCATGTGCTGACAAGAATAAAGTCGTATATTGTTAATGAGGAAATTGAGTACATATGTTTTGTCCATATGAAAGGATTGGGGGATTTTTAAGTGGGATTAGTTTTGACCAAGATGTAGAATGCAAGATTTATTACGTACCCTATGAAAATAAGGAATAAATAAATTATTAGTTATTAAGTAAATATATGTTTTAATGTCATGTGGTAAGGATTTTTTATCAAAAAAAATTAATGTTAGGTGATTATGACTATTTCCATAAAGTTTATCATCATGAGATTAGGATTTTTTTTATCAGAGGTATCATGAATGAAATGGAGTCTAGTCAAGCCAGGATGTTCGGACCAGATCCTAATGATAATGGGGAATTTTCATTCCTTGAATTATCCATAACGTGGAATCCAGATTTGATTCCTTCTTCACAGATCTATATTTATTTGCAGAAGATGAGGGATTTTTTATTATTTTTCTATGTGACTCAGACTAGATTCAAGGCCTAGTCATCACTACATTTCTTGTCTAAATGAGAATCATGCCACACATATTTCTTGATTCACCATGAATTTTAATGTCATGTGGTAATGAAATTGGTGTTCCTTTTTAGTACTTTCTATTAGGATCATGGAAACCCCACTATAGATTGATATGACATGATCATGTGGGTAATACCATACTGAAACTCCTAAGCCCACATGAGTTGTACTCGGTGTGATAAATATAGTGGAAAGTGGTTTATTATACTACATAGGAGTGACATAACATAGGATAGGTGTATTTATTTTTGTGGTAGCTAGGCCCAGGATATAGGATCTATATAAGGCCCCAGCCTTAAACCTTACTTAATATTGAATTAAATGAATAATTCACATTGAGCATATTTTCAGGCTTAGAGTTTTAGAGAATTAGGACATAACTATTACATCTCAAAAGATTACAAAGTAGACACTTCTACTAAGTTTCCATAAAATAAAAACTATTAAAATGAAACATGTCTAGTTCCATGTTTTAGATAGCATGACAATTCCTTGATCCCATCCTTGACCCTACTCCACATTAAGTCTTGTGAAAAACATTTCAAAAACTTTGGGTGGGCATAAAAAGCTCAGTAAGGGATACACAGAGAATGAAAACTGTTAGTTTTTCAAAACAACAAGTAAACCATGTATACTTTATCAAAGTAATTCTATTCACATTTATGAAGTAGTAAAAACTCTTCACTGAATAAAAGATCATTACTTACCCTTTTGTAACCAAAAGATTACCATAAAACCCATATAAATAACACATAACATATAAAGGTAACTTGGGACATAAACATAATTAAGTGGAATAACCATCCGGTCGACTTCCACACATATCACTTAATGGAATAGCCATACGACCAACTTACATACCCAATGCATTGGAGGTTACAATGTAACCACCCATCCGGGTATTCACGGCACCACCCGTCATATGTTTTATCACGTAACCACTCGTCAAATGTCCAAGTACCATTATAAAATCATAAGACAGAAAACAAATATAATGGAAAGAAAACATTTCCACATTCCGATCATAATATATCACTTAAATATATTGAAATAACAAATGAATTATAAATACCATTTTCAATACCAAAATACATAAAAGAGTATATGGTATTTATTTCATTTTAAAAACATTACATCTTGTTGAGCAAGCCAAAGACCAAGTAATGCTCGCAGCGGCGGAAAAGGTCGTTGTCACCGCGTACATTAAAAGAAACATTCCTTTTTTTCATTTAGTAAAACTCTTCGTATAAAAGGATTCCTTTTGAATAAAATTAAAAGATAAAGGGTTTTATACACCGTATAAAAGAATGTTGTGTATAAAACAAAATATGACTCAATGAAAGGAGATTGAGACGAAGTCCCTTACCTCGGGTCCGACTTGACTCGATCGTTATTTAACGTCCTGAATAATAAACATTAGTTAATTTCTTCTTGATTAAGAACCTTTTTCAAGTTCATTATTACTTTTATATTACTTATTACAATGTTATAAACATTATGTAATCATTTAAGTTAATAATTTTTGTTTTGTCGATATTTGGTTCTTAAGTCGAAAGTGGACTTCTTACCATTACATGTTGTTTGTGTGGTCAAAGGTTCATTATATCCAGAATGATATTCATGATTTAGATATCATATATATCATAAATATCCAGAATATACATGTATTTATAATATTACATCATCATTTAGAGGTAAGAAATGAAATGCACCGTTCATAGATACGGTAAGTCGTACGTACGCATGGATGCTACTTTCATTTCTATGTCATATTAATGGAAATAAAAACAAATGAAAGGTATGTATATTTTAATTCCAGAATCATATTAATCATTTAGATGTAACATACATCATATATAATAACTTTAAATCCATCCTTTATACGTCCCACATATGGCATTAACGAATCAAATCACTTTGAGGGGGAGGTAGTCCGCACTTCCTAAAATGAAATTATCGTGTTTACCCACAATGGAAACCATAAAGGTATTCCACAAATGAAAAATACAGAAGCTTAAGTAAAACATAAAAATATTATATATCATATATAAATATAGTGACATATTAATGGCCACCTTGGAAGGTGTTAATAGAATATTGAAGAATCATCTTTTCGTGAGGCAGAAATTCGCCATCCACAGAAATAGTATGCTCTTTAACCATTAGATGAAGGTGTGTGTAGGTGTAGCTCGAATCCTTCACATAACAACATCCTATTATATTTTAGATACTAGTGTTGTTACAAAAGAAAGTAATAAAAAGAGTTTAGGGGGTTGGAGAAGCAAAATGAAACAAAAGAACACAAGAGAAAACACTACCTTTAAAACGGGTAACTCTTTTTGATTTGATCTCAAAGGATTCCTTGGGAAGACTTCTGCCCAAATTGAGGCTTCTAGGATTAAGATAGGGATTTGGAGAGACAAAATGGGAAGATCTTGGCCGAACCAAAGGCCTGAGAGGTGTGGGTAAGGTGGTAGAGGTGGGGTCCTTTTATAAGAGGAGAGGAGGGGCACTCTTGGAATGTTAATAAATGATACTTTATTATAAAATGATTTTCGGATAAAAATGGTCAAAAAATTATATATTTATAGGATAAGGTGATAATAGTTCTAAATAAACCCATCCAATAGGTTTTTGACATGTGTAGGTCTTATATTTACATTATATTTTCATTTTATTTTAATTGTTAAATAATGAGGTAATTGATGCATCATCATGGTGCCATAAATAATTTAATTTATTTAATGCTTAAAAATTATTAAAAAACTACTAAGATGTATAAAATATATTTATCTTTCCAATGACTATTTATAGTAAAAAATATGACTTGTATAACCCCATGTAAAAATTGTTTTAGTAAAACAACTCATGTTTTTGACATTTTAATTTTAACTTTAAATAAAAAGATATTAATGTCATTTTCCTACCAAAGTGGCTCCATGGGGTCCCCAAGTTGACCCATGGATTTTCTTGGTCGGCCATGACACATACAATAAGTATAGGACATGTTTCTAGGTCATTTCACATTATTAAAACATTATTTTTACCTTAAACTACACTAATTACCTCTAATCGTGATTAATAAACTTAAAAGTTACTATTCACCAAAAAATTATTTTAATCCCATTGAACCACATTTTAATTCTTAATGAGAACCATGTATGTCAGATTTTTGAAATTCAAAACACAAAGGTGGTAAATTATCATTTAAACGAAAAATCAGTTTTTTAAGTACCACTTAGTGGTTTCACTATTCATCAAAAATTGAAGTTTTTCAGAAAAATACCAAAACTTCACCCTAAGCTATATTTGATATTAAGAATTCAAAAATGAAGTCTATTTTAAAAAATTCAAAACATATATGTTTCATTAATTAATATAATAATTAATTCCCACTGTCAGAGCAAATAGCATGTTTTTATGAAACAAAATGTATCAAAAGATTGACACTAGTTTAAGTCCAATTTCAAAGTGAAATTAATTCCAATGACCACAATTGGATTAAATGGTAAAAATATATTTTAATTTCACTTTAAAAACAATTCAAAATATAATTTAATAATATAAATAAATTTTATTAAAAAGTGGTTTTGAATTAAAATACAACATTTTTCACTATTCATTAAAAAAATGAACTTTATCGGAAAAATACCAAAAAATTACGCAAAGTAAATTTTGATGTCCCGATTATAAAGAACAATTTTATTTGGACAAATATAATGTATAAGAGTGACCAAAACTATATTTAAAGAGGGTTCTCCATCAAAAGGCGATAGTTCGACATTTTAGTGAATATTAGAGTATCTATGCTTAAAATTGAATTCTTTTTCTTATTTTAAGCCTTTATCTTTTATTGGATAAATGTAAAAACATTTAAAATATATATATAATCATATTCTAGTTATTCTATTCATTCCCTCCAATACAACGGCTATGTGATAACTACCATTTAAAATAATATTATTATATTACTAGTGTGCAACATAAGATTTCAGATAAACTCGTTGTTGTGTATCGGGTACGCTATCAAACATAAAAACCCCATTAAAGTATAATTAATATTTAATTCATAAATATTAATAAATATGAAAATGTTTTATTCTTTATTTACCTTGGATATTACAATCTCGGAATCACTACATACCTCATTTGGATGAGGATCAAGCCATAAACAGTTCTTAGAAACTTCCCTTTGAAAATTTGGTTCCTATAAAGGGGTCATTTTATGATTCGATGATGTACAAGGACTAGGATATAGAACCAAAAAGATAATTATTTATCCTATGAGAGAAGGAATCAAGCCACATGTAGTTTTTAATTGGAAGGATCCCTAAAAAGTATGAGTCCATACACGATGAGGGGGGAATTTAATTCTGGAGGTTGTCTTATAATTAGGAATTTTTATGGAATCCCGTATTTTTATTTGTCTTCTGTGTAATGGAGGGGTATTTTATTCGTTTCATGGGTAGGGCCCAAAACTAAATGTATAGATGTCCCTATGTATCTCGTAGAATGAGAATCAATCCACAGAGTGTTCCATGTAGTAATTATTCCCACATAGGCCTAGCCCATACGTAGGGAGGGGGAATTTTTCAATTATTAGGGTGGCTGGACCAGGATATAGAATCTAGGAATCAATTCAAATCCTATGTTTATATAAATCAATCTTTACATAGTTCTTGAAGTTTCCTACATTGTTCATACCCATGTATAGGGGGAAGGATGAATTGTTAACATTTCTTTTTATGTGGCTAGACTACGATGTAGAAATTGGGTGTCACTATGTAACTTTTGATGACAGTACTCAAGTAATATGTTGTTCTTGGAGAAGAGGCTTCCTACATGGATATGGCTCTATCTTAGGAGTGGGGAAACTTTATTCTTCCCCTACATCAATTTGGATCATGTGATTGAAATTCTTGATTGAAGAAATAATCACCGTGAAATTTAACCTCATGAAACTCAGACAATTTATAATGTAGTTTAGTTTCATGAGATTATGATTTCGGTGACATAGTTTAATGTCATGTTGTAGGTACACCATCCATCTAGTTTAACATATTGTGGTGAGGATTTTATCCATGTATTTTAACATCTTTTGGTAAGGACATTGATAACCCAACATGATGTGAATGGTAACATTGTACAACAGAATTTAATTTCATGTGATCCGAATGATTTACATGTAATTACACGAAATATTTATTTAGGAACTTTTCATTGGTGGGAACAAAAGTGGGTTTCCCATCCATTGAAATAAATTAATAATCCTCACTAAACTAGACCATTTTTATGGCATATGGTACCTCCAATTTTGGCTCCAATTTCAAAGGTTTATCTCCATGTATCATTATTTTCCCACGAAACAAAACTGTTTCTCCTTTTAGGAATGATTTTAGGTAATAATTTTTGTTGAAGTCTCATGAAATTCAATTTTGATAAATCTCAAAATTATATAAGGTTTTCAATATAATTTAATCGATTTGATCCAGTTCATCCGGCCATTTTTTGGATTTCTAATTCTTGGATAGTTGATCATAGATTGAAATGTGGAGTGATGGAAATTGATCTTCAATGGGTAGGACCTCCTATATCCCATATACTAATGAGTATTGGGTTTCCTAATTGGATGTGCGTCTCATGTTATTTTAGGCCCACAGATCATTGAGGAGTTTTTACAGCCCTAATTTATTATCATTATCTACTATTTTTTAAACTATATTAGATAGGTTCTTTTTAAAGACCTTTATCCATCCATTTTTCAATGCATGGTAACAAGATGATTGTCTAATATCGATGTCATACTCCTATTATAACTTCTCTAATACAGCAAAACAAAAATTGGTTCTATTTTTCATCAGTATCATACGATGGACACCAAATAGACTGATGATGTTTTATTTCACAAATCTGAGACCTTTTCTTACCTCGACCCTATTTAGGGGTGCAACTTCTTCCCATTTGGAAAATAATTTGGTTGTAATGAGAATATACTTGCACTGAATGGCTATAGAGTTAGGATATGGTCCCATAAAATCCATTCCACATATGGAAAATTTTTATGAGTACATGGTTTTTTAAGTAACTTCGATGTTTGGTAGATGAAATTAGCATGAATATGGTAGTAATGAAAACTTCTAGGTGAATTTAGTTTAATCATGAATCAGAGTGAGCCATTAGTATTGAAGTCTTTGAATATGATGGTAAATGATGGATCCAGATTAGTGATCCCCACAATATCCATGATGAACTCCCTTCGTGACATCAATGGTCAATTCTCCACCAATTCATCAGATAAGGACCCCATAGAGGCCTTGTTTAGAGAGCTCTTTTTTATGGTTAGTTCCATTATAGATAAAAAAAGTTATTTTCTCATATTTTTATTTCTTCTATCCCAAGTATGTCTTGTGGGAGATCTCCCTTTTTATGGTAGTCCACTATGTGTGGCATCTATCTGGTGTTATGGACATATGGTTCAGGTAAAGGGAAAATATAATTGATTTACTCTATGTTGGCCAGAACAAATGGTCAGACCATTTAGTGTTTCATGTTGTTTATGAATTCTTTATCACAATATAGATCAGCCATAGTTGCGGCTACATTCACTAGTGAATAATCTTGTGTATTTTTTGATCATGGTAAATAATTCGTTGTCATTTCTGAGGGGAAATACACCATTATTCCCCAGGCATGGTCATGAAAGGGGATTAGTTCTTCTATTTTGATGGAAAAATATCCATTGACCTACTTGATGACTTGTTCTAAATCACGTTTTTTCATTAGGTGTTTTACTTCTACACGATGTACTAGTACCAAAAATGTAATGAGAGCATAGTATTATTCATCATTATTTTTCACCACACTAGAAGCAAGAAGGATTAAGAAATGACTTCATTTTACAGAGATATGAGTATGACTCTCAGTCCCACTTTGTTTATCATAAGTTCTTCTATTATTTTTCCTATCAGGATTCTAGATGTAGTGTCAAAATGCATCTACCAAACTTCGGGATCATCCTTTATAGAGAAAATCTCATCATTTTATAATTATATATCTAATGAAGTTGTTCCTTCTATGGGATTTTCATCTAGGAAATCAGCTAATGCTTGTCCACTAATGGATTTCTGAGGTACAAAACTGGATGTCAAACTACTGAAAAAATACCTACCACAATAATAGGTATCTGGTCAACAGCAAATAGATGATAATATACTTGAAAATTTTATTATGAGAAACCAGAGGTACCTAATGATGCTAAAGGTAGTGCCTCAATTTTAAAATAAAAATATTATCTTTAGAAATCTCATCTGGATATCTAAGTAAGGAGTCCATGTATCGATAATGGTTCCTCTAATATACCAGAGATTTTTTTCACTACCAACATCATTTATTGTGTGATTAAGGTACCTAGGGATCACTCTAGGGTATGCACATACCAAATGAGTAGCCTTCCTTTCATGGATGACATTATCATTGGCATAATGAAGAGAAACATCATGATATTATTGAATAATTCTTAACAATAATCATTCCATTAATATTCAAACTCATTTTTTCATCATCCTGGTAAATTGAAAAAGTTTCCAACATGATTATATATGAAGCATAAAATATAGGCCAAATAACCCTAATGTTTTCTCAACTTAGTTAGTTTGTGAGGAGATGGAATTCCAAGGATATATTTTTTCTTTTAGGGGTCGACATTGATACCTCGATGGAATTTTGCAATGTTGAAAAACATCCCCAAGGTAATGATGAAATAAATTTTAAAGGGATTCATTTCAGAATGTGTTTTCTTATTTTTTTGATGACTATTTCAAGATATTATAGGTGGTCTGAGCGTTTTTTCAATTTAACCCCCAGTTCATTGATATAGCATTGAAAAAAATTATCCAGAAGGGTTTTAATATGTGATTCATGGAACGTTGATCTGTGGTTCCAAAATTCTTCAATGAAAAGGGTATTAACACATATAAATATACTCTAAAAGGTTACAAAATGGTGTTGTATTCTCCAGCTTCTCAGGCCATTCAGATTTGGTTTTAATCCTGAATAGCCATCCATGAAAAAGAGAGCATGATATCTGGTTGTGGCATTGATCAGTAGTTCTGTAATCAGGACTAAGAAATCATCATTCATGAAGTGTTGATTGGGATCTCATAAATCTATCAAAACTTGGATATGTTCATTCTTCATTTTTAAAGGTAATTTATTGGTCATCCAGATGGGGTATTGGACATACCGGATAAATTTTTCTTTGATGTTCTTGTCAGCCTCAGCCTCGATCATGTTAGCATGTGTTGCATGCATTCTTCTAACACCAATTTTATAACCTCAATGGTCTTCTATTAGGATTAGGTGGTGAGTTTCCACTTTGGGATCGAGTCTTGTCATTTCTGTGTATTTCTATTAAAATAAAAAATCATGTTTTCTTATGAAATATGTATATGCCTCTTCCTCATTAGAAAATATGGATTCCATAATTAGGGTGGGTCATGGATCTTCTCTCTTACCCTAGTTAATTTCTCTGAGTTCATCAATGGTGGTAGAAACACGGTCCTCAAATGGTAGAGGGGAATCCCAAAGGTCCTCCTCCTCATCTTCTTCTCCCTATTCTTCCTCTCATTATTATGGAGAATTTTTATTTGAGATGAGCTCTTTATAATTGATAGACTAGTAAATATCGTGGTATTTGGAAGATGAAGTGTCTTATTCTAACACAGTTCATAGCAGGGAATTCTCTAGAGAGAGTGGGGTGAGGGATATATGGATGTATTATTCCTCTTCTACCTCAATGAGTGGGCCATGGGTTTCCTAGAGCTATGATTATAGATTGAGAGATTTTAATTTGAGAATAAATTTTCTCTAGGGTCATTAGATATTATGTGGCTCACATGATTAAAACGGGGTCAGATGGGACCACATAATTGATATAATGTGGCTCACATGATAATGTTTATACTATTTTTTTATTTGTAGGAAGTGGTCAACTGGGACCATCTCCAAACTGTGGGCGTGGGGGGGGGGGGGCTGACCCAATCAATAAAATTGAATGCGGTTCACTTCCCCTTCTTCTTATAGAATACTACTTCGATATAATTTTTCTTACATGATTCAAATAGGGCCTTATTGGCATATAACCACCCATTTGTTTTCATTAGTGAAATATTTGAATCAGTGGGGGTAGGATGAAAGAATTGTTTTAGGCTGATGCAACCAAGGCCTTTCTAGTAAGGGCAATTAAGGTTGTGCTTCCCCAAACAACTGGAAATTCTGAGTTGGCTACGAGGTTCCCAAACTGATTTTAGATATTAACTGGCCTAATGATTTATTCCCACATTTTTTATAGCCCAACAGAGAGTAGTATAGGGCATCTGGTTATCCCCATTTTAGAACAGTGGAAAAAGTGTTCATACTGGGATGATATCGAATCAACAACTATTATCAATGAATAATTTCCAAATATCAAAACCATTATTCTTGTATGACACATATTAATTTTCAATGAGGCAGTGCATAATGAAATGTTCATCTTGATTAGTGAATAAGATAAATGCATGGAATTTTACAGGGTTGGTCTTTGTCTAATATACATAGATGGAGGAAATTTCAGATTAAATCTCTTAAGGGCTTATCAAATCTTCTATGAGTGATTCACTAAGGTGTCCTGAGAGATTTAGGGCTTCTTAGATTGATAGTTTGACCAGTAATGAGAAAACTTTATTCTGAATATATTTCTTCTAGTCTAAAGTTCATTGCTTCCCAGCATGAAGATTCTCATTCATAAACACTTTAGGGGCATCAGCTATAGATGTTGATAAACTTGCCCTTGAGATAGGAGTTGGCGGTGTTTCCTTTCTTTTTGGATAGGGCCGAGAAAGTCAGAATCACAATGAGGTTGGTTAGATAATTTCTCATATTTTAAAGAATAATTTATAATTTTAATGCTAGAGTATATTCTATTTTTTGTAGGGTAATTTTCCTTTTTTGGGTTAGATGAAAGGATCTTATAGGAGTTTCTACATCATTGACAGTTTGAGCAATAGTATAACCATATTCCTAGTTTCTACCATGGCTATGTCTTCCTTGGTATCCCCTACTTCTACGACCTCTTCATTTGGTTAACCTAATGGGTTTGGGGAACTCTGGTTTATAGCCACACTCATCGTCGGAAGATAGGTCCATTAAGTGAACGAAATTAATGGAGTTGGAGATCAACTCATCATCTAACGATAAACCTTCCAGATTTACTATTTCCAGTGGCTCCATTAGGAAGGGCGATGTCATTATTTGAGATATGATACAATAAAATCTAAGAGGGTCAAGGATAATTTTGGACTTCACATAATTTCAAATTCTTACACTTGTTCCTTACCCTTTGTTTCAAAATGTTCTCTATATAGTTGACTTCTAGTGTATTGTGGGGTTAACGATGTCAGTTGTGTTATAACTGTAGTTAATGGGGGTACAGTTGGTTGCTTCAAATATGATTGGAATATTCCATGAGCTTAGTTGAAAGTTTTCTGGGTCATCTTACTATCTATTATCAAATCCCCTATTTTAACAACTTCTTTCTACTTATCTCATTCATCAAGGTAAGTTATATAAGTGTATGTCACTTGTTCACGCGGTGGTCCAAGTTTGACTTCCCCATAATCTCCAATTATTTGTAGAGGCCATTGAAGATGATACCATACTGAATGGTCTATCCTAATATCTGAGGAATGAAAAATATTTTTTTCTGTATAGACCCAATTTTTCCTCTCCTTTCAGCTCTGATAGATTGATTAAATTGTAGTTCATAGTGGCTATAAAATAGTCACACATTTGATCAACTTATAACAAGCTTTGTTTATACCGTAATTCCTGAAACAAATTTTATGGGGTCCCCTCCACTCACCCTATTCTGGTGGAGGCTATTTTTGGAACTTAGGGTGCCCTGTACAATATATTATATGCCTCGGAGCTCTGGTTGGAATAGGGTATGACTTAGGAAGGAAGGAGGCAACTTAATCTTTTCCCAGTCTTTTTCTCGGGAATGGTGGGGCTACCTAGGACATGAGATTTATTAGTTATTAGGATTCCACTATCCTTTTGTAAATCGGGGATAAATACGAAAACCCACATGTATATCTTACAAAGATAAGAGGTGTTCATAGATCATCGTGGAGGTTATCGATGAGCATAGCCTTCATCTCATCTTACGGGAGTTGCTGATTCAAAGAATAGGCCAGTATTTTCCACCTGGAAATAAAGACCAAGACTCTCTAATTATAAATTTTTTTATAGTTTTAGAGGTCACTGAATGTTGTTTTTGGTATCATTGAGATAAAATAAAAGATGGACTATCAATGGAGATCTTCCCATTCTAATATTGACTGAGACAGAAAACTATTGTACCAAAAAAAAGGTAGACCCTTATACAGTTTGCATGAAGCATATGAGTTTCACTACTTCTTGTTTCTCTGGGGTTACCATCATGGTTTAACAATACTATGAATAGTGTATTAGGTGTTTCTCTAGTTCCCCTGAACCATTGAATATTGGGAACACAAGACTCCAAAAATTTGGTGGAGGCGGAGTGTTTCTCACCCAATTGGGGAAAGGTTTCCATTAAAGTTGTATTGGCACACGCCTCTCCTACATGGAATCTAACCAAGTATCTAATGACTCAATGGTGTTAATCAATCCTTAATGTGTATTTTTTTGAACCTGAGCGTGGGTGAGAATAGTAGGGGAAATATTGGACATGTCGTATCTTCTAGTATATGAAGAAGATGTTCAACTGAGTGTATCTTTAGGGTATTTTTATACAACTATGTCGGTTGATTCTTCAGTGGGGGGAAATCATGATATCCATCCATGAACTGGCCCATATATGTTGATGGACAAGGTGCTGCATTGGGAGTATGGCTTGGACATACTTAATTTAACATGATAAACCCTTCCGGTTGAGGTACAGTAGTTGAGAGTATACATTGAGGCTCTTCTTAAGGATAGTATTTGATAAGAATACTTCCACAGAGCAGCTCAACGTTGATGTACCTCAACTCTCTCATTTCTTCCCTCTACCAAACAAATCAATCTATGAGTGGAAGTATCATATTTTTAGCAGGAGGAGGAGGTAGGTCATGTGTGACCATTATTTTTTTCTGCCCTCTATTAGGGATTGTTTCTGAAGGTGGTAGAGAATTGACTAGGGAAATACTCAAATTCAGAGAATCACACTGGTTCTGAGTATGCACACCTTCATTCATAGTGTGGATCAATTTCCAGATGAAAATATCCTCACCTTAATCTTCTTTCTTTACATCATTTTTGTTGTGGCTTATAGGATTGACATCCATGACATTTACTGATGCAAAACACATTTTGGGTTGTGTACTAATTACTAAATAGTAGGATCCTTGGAATCCATTATTGGATATTTTCCTACTATTACGGGATCTTCAGTAATCATTTTAGAAAATTTTAACTAAATGGGAACCTCTGTACAACCTATCTGTATTCCAACCTTCTAGAGGAAATGATTCAAGAGGAGGGATAAAACAATATACCTATCTATTTTTCACCCTTCCTAAAAAGTAAAGATTGATTCCCATGAAGAATAGGTTAAGGTAAAAATTCTCCCACCCTATGGGATGGGGTTGCTCATTTTACCTTGTCTTTTTTCCTCAGTCTAGATTTTCTGGCCTCACAAGGGCATTTTTTGTTAAAATTGTCCCCATCCTTGTAGTTTGGGGCTGATCTTGCACTACGGAAGTCGCTACTATTATCATTACTTTATTGATAACACAAATTCCCATTTAGGTGTGAGATAGATATGGTGTTGGGTTTTACATGATTTATTTTATATTTAAGACATTATAAATTCATGATGGTTGGATTTCCTTAGGTTTGAATCCTAGTAAATGTTCTTAGTTTCCAGATTCAGGAGTTTTTTAATTGCTCGCTCTCATCAGGCCTGACACTTTTTGTGACTTACTCAAGACCAATTATTTTTTAGAATATTTCCTTTACTAAATAGGGATTTCATTTCATAAACTTATTCAGATAATTTAATTACATGATTCTATTTCCAATGGGTTCTACTGAACAGAACGATGGATAAAATATAATTCTCCATCCTCTCCCCATCACCATATGTGAATCCAGGTGGGGTGCACCGATAAGACTACATAACTTAGAAAGCACATGGATCAAAGTTAGATAAAGATCCTTCTTCCACCTCTATAATTATAGTTGATTTATATTTGGAAGGTCTTAAAATTAAATATAATGATGAATCTCTCCCAATATTTTGACATTGTTTATACACCCATTCTAGGGTAAGAATATTTCTTTCAATTAGAGGAGAGTTATCTTGATATTGATACAGATGTTATGTATGAATTATTTTGATAACTCTCTTGATATTTCAATCTGAGAATTGGGTGTGGGAAAAAACATAATTGGTATGTCATCCCTAGATAATTTTATTCTCCCAATTAACATATTGTTTCATTCTTCCTCAAAGGGATCCTCTACTTGATCTTCCCAAATTCAATGTTTCTAGATAAATTTATCTCAAGTAGTGGGGATGGTAGGTGTATTGTAGATATCATAATGGTATGAAGGTGGATCAGAAATGAGAATAGCCTCACTTCATCTTTTGGTTGAGAAAGGATGTCACTTGTTATTGATAGGGTATCTAAAATTCTTGGCCCTGTCCTTCCATGGGTCTCATCATTTGGGGGATTGCTTTTATTTTATTTGGAAAGGGTAGGAACATCCTACTGATATTGAACCAATCTATTGTAAGGATCATCAAAACTGGTGATACAATGTCATGGAATACAATCGTTGTTTTTTTGGACTTTCGGTATAATGTTTTATATGTGTATGCTGGGGAAGACCTTCAGGGTAGACGATAGCATAGGGAAGAACTTCTAGCTGAACTGAGATGTCAAGACATGGAGTACCTTAAAATTTGATGTTATCATAGTGAAGAAAAGCATTATAGGTTGATGTTCAACTATAAGGAGAATATATAGAGAATTTATCCATGGGAATACCATCAGAGTAGATAACACCCAGGGGAGGACATTCCAGATTTTCAATATTCTGGTAAAGGGGAGGGATATCGTGACACTTCTCTGGGGATATAATGTAAGGACCCAACCCCAGTTGCCTGGATACAGTGAACTATTTGATTATATTGGAATGATTACAAGAATGTCACATACCAATGGAATGAATAGTTTAGTAGTTTCTGAAAACTAGATACATACATAAGTTCAACATTACTTCTTGATATGAAAAAACAAATATGTTTTATTTGGAATATCAAAAACTATATGTTTATACCTGCTGGTAAATCATAAAAAACACCTCTATGTTCTAATAAAATGAAACATAATAATGGGGTGAGCTCAAATGTACAGAATGTGTAAGGAATATAGTAAAATATTTCATAAACATAAACATTAGGAATTCTGAATAACTAAAATCACATGAATTTAAAAAAAACATGAACAGATTATACCAAGAATAAGAGCTGAATAAATAATTCCATAACAAAACAAAATAATGGGTTCTATACTAGTCGAAAAAGGATCTGAAATATCAATACTATTTTCATAATGAGGGAATGAATAAAGTGGTACATTATAACCATATCGTTAAGGCCTCGTTCCAAGACCATAAAGAAACATTTTTTCAAGGCCTCGTGTAATGACATAGTTTGTCTCATGAGACCTACCGATGCATCGAGGGGCCATAGAGGGACCCACATGACACATAGTAAGTACAATGAATTCACTGTATGAATGGGTGTAAACATAAACAACATATACATTCATATTGAAACTAATATATTAAATGAATATAAATATCCTGAAACCTTATATATAAACACTAACCATTCTGTGTAAATTGGTGATGGTTTTAAGATAGCACATCCATATTAAAATGATTCATAAACCTTTCAATTAAATTTGGAAATTTATATCTTAAAATATTAGTCCCAATAATATATAATAATCAACAAGAACATTGAAGAAGATAAAGATACTCTTATAAAATAATCGAGTAATTCTTGAGATAAACACTCTTTCACTTCAAAAAAAGAGTTGTTTTGGAAAAATATTTGTATAAACCATAAGTGTTTTAATATAGTATTTATCAAAATAAAATTACTGATTTCATATAGGTAATGGTTTCCATGAACATATTATATAGTTATCCTAAAAATTGGTATGAATTTGAGAAATTCCCTTTACTAGGTCTAGTATTTTAGGATTTTTTTTAATGATCCTTTTAAAACATATAGATCCTCATAATTTAAAGTAGGATTATAGTTGGTACACTTATATAAAACATTATCATAGAATTTCTTTCGAGTAAATATGAATAAATAATAATTAAGTTGAGTTAAGTAGAAAATAAGTGTTACCTGAATGAAAATCGAGGTTCAGGTAGAAACCCTAACCTTAAGTCTGAAGGTGTTACTCACTTGGTCTTAATGGCCGGAATACTCAAATTTTGGTTTATAAATTAATAATTAAATAATATCATGTACATTTAATTGATTCATTATATCCTTATTAAGTTCTTTCATGGCCTTTTTAGGGGTTGATAGATTCAATTTCATTGTTTGGGATTGTTTTCTTCCTTGGTGTTCATGATCGGTTCACTTATCTTCATGTATGGATGAACATGTAGAATGAGAATGGTTTTCCAAAATAGAAGTTTTCTGTTATTAGTGAACAACCATAAGATTACATGTTCATAAAATTCATTTCTTTATTAGGAGTGAATATGAAACACAATATAAAACATCAATGACAATTGTTTGGGTTAATTGGTGGTTCTTGGTCACAACAAACTCATTTTGATTTATAAATTAATATCACGTGTAGAAAAGAATTAAAGAATCTAAAATAAGTTATTATAAATATATTATAGTATGTTTCAACCATTAAAATGTTATCATGACTATAATTGAATAGGTTAATAGAAAATTAAAACCCATCATCCTTGAATGTGATAAATTGACACATCTTACATAGTGTTTTCCAAAATATTATAAAATAACTAGAAAGGAGAGAAAATGAGTAATTATTCATATATCATGACCACATTCTAGTACATTTAATTTAATTAAGTCATTAGAAATTTTTTATAAAAGGAGGTGAAATGTGAAAAAAAATAAAGGAACTTTGAAATAATAGAAAAGTTGAGAGGTCCCTTAACAAAATTCGGTAGCATAACGACATCACTTAAAAATTCATAAAATATTTTGATGAGAGAAAATGGTCCTACACTAATTAATACATAAAATTTAATGTAATGGGTATATGTAATGACATATACTAGTATAAGACAATTGAAATTAAAAGATAACAACAAATAAGAGTTCTTGAAAAAGAGAGTGATTTTGAGATGAAAATTCTACACCATAATGTCTATTAAAAATGGTTTTAGAAAAAATTTAAGAGAGAGAGTAAAGGGGTAACCCTTTAATAAAATGATCATAATATTTTAAAGGGGAATAATAAAATGGAAATAATAACATTTTATGTAAACTTTAAATACATACCACATAAAATAGAACTCGAATGGAAAATAGAATATGAGATTTCATTTACCTTCTAGAGTAACACCTAAAACATGAAGGTTGGGAACTTGATGGATTGAGGACACCATGGGAGGACCCATAGGGAGTTAAAACTACTATAGATTCTAGTATAATGAATATATAATTAAATAAAACAAATTAATGCGGTGTAATTTATATTAAAACAGAGAGACTTTTTTTATTAATTTTCAATGACACCACAATAGTTTTATTTGAAAAACTGTGGGATTTCCCATGGTATTTACCAATGGTTTTGGCCACTTGGGAAACCACATATCAAATTTTATTACTCAATAGTCAACCATAATTATTACATCCTTATTACATAATTTCTGATAATATTAAAAATACCAAAAACTCAAAACTGTATTTTTACTATTCATGAAAAATTAATGTATTTTAGAAAATTATAATAAATTCAGCGTAACCTAATATAGACATTATAAATTAAAAAATGACATTTATTTTATTATAATAATTGTATAATAATAAAAAATTTCACTTTTATCAATGAAAATACTTATTTATTAAAAATATTAGCGGATATAAAATGCATATTAAAATGCAATGTAAAATTTTCGACACATTAAAAATATAAATTTATTTAACAATTTTTAATTAAAAAATAGTGTTTTGATAAGAATATATCATTATTAAAAACATTAATAAAAGCTTATTTTGATATAAAAATTTAAATCTCTTTGAAATGTATATTTTTTACTTGAAAAATCAATTTATCAAATTCGTCATATTTTTTAGAAAAGACTAAACTCAAAACCAAAGTGATGGAACAAAAAAATTGATTATACTTTCTTAAGTGAAGATACTACTCTACTTGTAACAACCCAAGCTTCCACAGTACACTTCTCTTTGAATAATATAGTAGTGCATGTTGTACGCAACTTCGAGTTCTAACACACACCACAACTAATCAAACTAGCCGTTATGAATAGTAATAACCAATTTTTAAAATTATATTGATTTTATCATTCAAAATGGACTAATTTTTGGATTCAAGATATTAAAATTAGCTTAGGGTGAATTTTTGGTTTATTTCCGAAAACATTCAATTTTTTATGAATAGTGAAAACACTAAGTTGTAGTTTAAAACCGAATTTTTATTTAAATAATTATTTATTTTATTTAAATAGATTTTAGGTCAAAATAGATACATAATCCCTCTTTAAGTTCAATGTAATTCATTGGAGTGAGTATATAATGATTTTAGATATATAAATATTTTATTGAACTTATCACCGTCTTTTACCCATCTCCTAGGAGAATTTTCAAATTTACAAAAAAAATTAATTTTACCGCTTCTATGAGTCGAATTTATAAAATCTGAGAGACACGGTTAATATCAATGAGTAAAATGTGGTTCAATAAGAAAAAAATAATTTTTGGTGAATCATAACTTTTTACTTTTGTTTACCACGGTTAAAAGTTAATAGGGTAATTGAGGGTAAAATGTTATTATTATTACCCTAAAACATGTCATAATTCTATTGGACAAGTTTATCTCGACCAAAAACAACCTTAGGAATAAAATATTACCATTTAGGTCTACATGGAGATTAGGATATTTATTATTATTTAATTCAAAGAAGAGTTAAAAGAGTAAAAATCAAAGTTTAATAACTACAACATTTTTAATGTAGGGTTATACATAAGATAAATTCGATTATAAATATTCATTAGGAAGATAAAAATATTTCCTACATAATGGTATTTGATTTATAATTTTTAGACATTATATAATTTAATTTATTTATGACATAATGATGATGCAGTAATTACTGTATTAATGAAAGATTAAGATAATTGATATTATAAATAACCTAATTAATGTAATTTGAGACTTTTAATGAATTAAAAAAAATTATAAGTTAATAGGACAAATTAGGATTGGTTATATGAATTTTTTTCTAAGTAATAATTCTTTTATGAATTTATCAAAAACAAAATACCCAATAGTGTCAAAATTTACATAAAAGAGTTTTTAAAAAAATATTATATTATTAATTGATATTATATTCATAAAAATATAAGGTTTAGGAAAAGGACTTATATCATGATAGGTGTATAATTAATGGACCACTTGGGGGTCTATTGGAGGTTTATAGTATGTTTATTAACCATATAATATAAAAATATAAAGAGACATCGTAAATGTCAAACTAATTAACTAAGAGTTAAAATTAATAGATAAGGTTAATAAATTAACCCAAACCTGTCTAAATCCTTTTGGTTGAGTGGATTTCGACCCATCCCCACTTTAGCCTCGAAATAAATAAATTTTGAGCCATTATAAACTGAATATGAATTTATTATAAACTAATATTTTCAGTTTTTCCTAAGGTTCCCCTCACCCCTCTTATAAAAGGGCACTCCCCCTTCTCTCTAATTCACACCTTCAACTCTTTTTGACTCAGCCAATCCCTGCCCAATTATTCTCCCAAATTCCCTCACTTCAACCTAAAGGCCTTATTTTGATCAGAAAAATCCAACCTTAAGGAGCCCTTTTGATCAAATCAAAAGGAAGAACCTGAAGAAGAGGTAACGTTTTCTCCACCCTCTTTCAAGTTACTTTGTTCTTCAACTTCTTGTTTCTTTGTTATTTCCATTCTAAAATAATAACTCCAGTATCTTCTATATACTGTGATTTTATTATAAATATGGTACAACCATATTCAGTATTCTATCCATCCATTGAATTACATGTCACCATACGTGCATAAGTACGGCTTACCGTCTCCACGTCGTGGTGTAATTGTTATTCAAATCATTATTATTTGGATGGGTATGATAATGATGTGTAATTGAGATAAATATTAAATATAAAATTATAATGATTATTTATATATGATATACCATTCAATTATATAATATTTTAATATCAAAAGAATGATATTGTCGCTCGTGCATACGTACCGACTACCGTCTCCAAGAACGTGATGAGATTCATTCACCATTGTATCCATTCAAACTAATTTTCTTTTTATGATTAAAAATAATGATTAAGGACTTGATATAATTCTGGATATAAATAATATACAACCTATGGATAAAAAACACATCTTATGTAACAAAATAAATAAAATAAAATGAGTAAGTGGGCACCCAAAATGACGATAATACTAAAATATTATTAACAAAGAAATATTAAAAGATCATATATGATATCATATTTTTGAATATGATTCTTGTACAATTTAATAACAATGATTTAACTATTATACAAGAGGTTAACCTACCCCCGACCAATGAAAAGTACAAGGTAAGGTTTTATTTCACAATCTCTTCATTATCCAAGGTTGTTTATACGTAATTATTTACTTGGACCTCTTTATCATCCACATCCATGTTTGTTAAAAACTGTATTTCAAAAAATTATTACTATTATACAAAAAATGGGTTAAAGTCATTTATACCCTTTTTGACTTTTTATAAGAAATTTAGAAAGGAATATTTCCATCGTTTTCCAAAAAAAGTTCCTTTTAAACCTTTTCGACAAAATTAAGGTAAGAATGTATTTTTAACTTATACGGTGGGTGCAGTTATCTTCCGCCATTATAAAATCATTGAAGCTTCCCTTAAAAGCGTATAAGAATATTTTTAAAGTAAATGTTTTCTTTTATAGTTATGTGACTTTTAAATGATTTCAAAAAGTTGATATTTCTCTCAAATAGATTTGATTTCATCTATGTCAACATCCTTTGATGGATTTTATGTTTATTTGAATTTGATTTTTTATGATACAAAACATCCATATTGTATTGAATGTTTTGTGATATGTTTGACTGTGGATGTGTTATTTTTATATCATTCATGGTTTATAAAGAAATTATTGACATTTCGTTTGGTAGTTTTAATACGAATGTTTATGTTATGTTTAAACCTGTTAATATGAGGAATGCATTGGACTTAATAAGTGATGGGTGGAGCCCGCTATAGCTCCTCGAAGCATTGGTAGTTCTCCTAAGACAAACTAGTGTCTTGTCACAAGGCCTTGACAAAATCTTATTTGTAGTCTTGGAATGAGGCACTGACTATGTGGTTATGATAGTCTGGAATTATGCATTCCATCATTATGAAAGTGGTTACTGATATTGCATGTGATTATTATACTAGTAGAATATCTATGTGAATAAGTAGATGGAATTATTTCATTTTATATTTTCCTTATTATGCTGAAGTTCATGTTTAAAAGGATTTTGTTTTAGTTATATATTTCCTTAAATTTTTAGGCTTATTTATGAAAGTTTATGTTGTATTGTTATCCTTAATGTGCATCTGAGCTCACCCCTTTCTATGTTCTATTTTTCCCAAGATTCCAAGAATTGTATTGTGATTGATATACAGGGTTAAGACAAGGGAATAATGGCATTTGTGAAGGATTATTTATTTTGTTTCTTATATTATGAATTTTAATGTAACATTAATGTATGTAATCTATTTTCCAAGACTTCTAAACCGATCGGTCCTTCGGGACTTGATTCCTTATAATAATGCCAAATGTTTTAAAATAATGAACTGACTATGGGTAACTGGGGGTGGGGCGTTACAGTTGGTATTAGAGGAAGTTTAGCAATATCCTTGGAAACTAGATTTAGATAAACTCTTATTAAAGAAAATTACCCTAAGATAGACTTTGAGGATTAGTATAGAAGAACATCCTAGAATTTTGGTAATATAGATATTTTTTGAGTTTCCAAGAAAAAACATCCCTGTCTGGATACGAGCAGGTAGAGACAGATCTGGAACAGATGTACCTAGGGGTAAAACTCGAAAACACTTCTTTGAGCTAGACTCAAACGGGAACTGGTGCACGACAACGGGCCTTGCTGCACTCTTGGTTACGACACTCCTGGGGTATATGCTTAGGATAATTCACGTTTTCTTTACAAACCAATATGAAGCATTTAAGAGTATATATCTCCTCAAAGAAAACATTTCTGATTATGGATTATATCCATAAACATTTCAATTTACTTTAGGTATTTTATATGTTTAGAATTATGAATTGTGATTCATAAACTGACCTAGTGTATTCCATTGTTTATAAATGGTGGCCAATAGCAGGAATGAGAACTCCTGTAATAGGTAAGATCCAAAGAGTAAGAATGATCATATCTTTTACAGTACTAAGCCAAAATTAATAAGGGAAATAGTCTCCCATGTATTCTCAATATATGAATAAATTGTATCATGTGTTAATAAGATAAGTAAATAATTCTTTGAGTCCTATGGCTTTGATGGGAAGCAAGAGAAGAAAAGTATGGGATAGATAAATATGGATAAAGGGAAGAGGTAAAAGAATAATTTTACCATATTTGATAACTATGGCAAGAAACACCCTAGAACTTTCCTGAAGGGAATGGGAGTTTGTAATAAGTGTGGAGAAAAAGGACACCATGTACGTGACTGCAAGGGTAAGAAAAAGGTTTCAAATGTACAATGATTCATCTGTAAGAAGTTGGGACACTACATGAACCAATGTTTAAATCATAAGAGTATGCCCCAAATGATGCTATTGGATAATAATCATGTTATGATACTACCTCAGATGAAGATGAATGACTAGTGTTCTTATGTTTTTATTATACAATTATTTCATTTGAGTGTTGTATCAATAGTATACTAGTTACATGAATTATAGAGATAAATAACGATTATATTGTAGTACTATTTTATTGAGGATTTGAGATTATATGGTTCTAAGAATAGTGACATAATAGTAAGATACACTTTTTGGAAAATATATGGTTAAAGGAAAGGTAATCCTTAATATCGCCCCGATAATGAGGTGGTGATTTTGGAATAAGAGATGGTTGATTTGAATAATTATATTGGATATTCTTGAATACCTTGAAACTGATTAATGATTTTTCATCATTGTAGTTTACAAAATTTTTGGATATAAAGAGTATATCCAGTATTCTATAAAGAATAAGTGAGCATGAATGTAATCAACAAGGTTTTAGGGTAATTTAGGATGTTACCATGTTTTTAAATAATACATTATGAAGGTGTTTATAGGTTATTACATGGAAAAATGATCTTCATTGTGTTTAACATCCTTATAAATTTTGGACTGTGAGTTTGGATGGTAGTATTTTGGATAAGTCTGAAGGTAGGAATGGATTATGTTTGAAACATTATTTTTGGATTTTTATAAAAGGACAACACGCAGACTGTGTGACAACCCGTCGTGTAGGACAAAGCTGCGGGAATAGAACCCACAACCATAATGCGATTGGAATTTATCGCCTACCACTAGACTACGTGAAGTTCCTAGATGGTGTAATGTAGTTTATTTTTTTAAAGGGTCTGATATGTTAATTATAAATTGATTATATTTGGAACCCTATACAATTATGATAAATAGAGTAGTTTTGAGTTGTATTATGTTTTGGAGTGAAATATGAGTTTGTGGTATAAATTTATTAATGGATAAAACTCTAATTATAAGGTAATTATATCTCCTTATGATCTTATCCAATCTTATAAAGAAATTCCTCAACATTAAGAAAAAGAACATAGAACAAAAATGTGGACCTAGATGGTACCATAGATCATCAAATATTTATGGCTTTGTGATTGTTGGCCTTTTCATAGACATGTTCTCTACCACTCTCCATCATATATTGATGGTTAGATTTCTCTCCCATATCCATGTTTTCCTAGATCGAACCCTAGTATGTGTTATTTTCTATAACCTTTATACTTACCACTCTTTATTTTAAATAGAGGCGTCATTAATCAATTTTTAGATGTGATATTTCAGCTAAGATATTTTGAAATTTCTACACCAAGTTTCCAATACCGAACATAAATTACGAGGACACAATTTATTGAAGGAGGGGAGAATGTAACACCCCAGGATTCTACGGTATGCTTTTCTTTGAATAATACAGTAGTGTGTGTTGTACGCAACTTCGAGTTCTAACAGACACCACAACCAATCAAACTAGTCGTTATAAATACTAATACCAAATTTTTGAAATATTATAAATTTTATCTTTCAAAATGGACTTCATTTTTGGATTCTTAATATCAAAATTAGCTTAGGGTGAATTTTTGGTATTTTTTCTGAAAACTTTCAATTTTTGGTGAATAGTGAAAAACACTGAGTTATAGTTTAAAACAGAATTTTTATTTAAATAATTATTCATTTTATTTAAATTTAATTTAGGTCAAAATATATACTTAAAACCTGTATAAGTTCAATTTAATTCATTGGAGTCAGTTTATAATAATTTTAGACATATAAAAATTTTATTGAACTTTTCAGCGTCTTTTACCCATCTCCTAGGAGAATGTTCAAATTCACAAAAAACATAATTTTATCGCTTCTCTGAGTGGAATTCATAAAATCCAAGAGACACGGTTAATATAAAGGAGTAAAATGTGGGTCAACAAGATAAGAATAATTTTTGTGAATAATAACTTTTTACTTTTATTTACCACAGCAAAACGTAAATAGGGTAACTAAGGGTAAAAAGGATATAATTATTACCCTAACACATGTCCTAATTATATTGGAAAAGTGTATGTAGACCAAAAATAACCTTATGAATAAAATATTATAGTTTAGGTCTACTTTTATTAGATTAGGACATTTATTATTATTTAATTCAAAGAAGAGTTAAGAGAGTTAAAATCAAAGTGTAATAACTAAAAAAAATTAATATAGGGTTATACATTAGATAAATTAGATTATAAATATTCATTAAGAATCTAAAAATATTTCCTACATAATGGTATTTTATTTATAATTTTTAGACATTATATAATATAATTTATTTATGACACAATGATGATGCAGTAATTACCTTATTAATGAAATATTAAGATAATTGATATTATAAATACCAAAAATAAATGTTATTTGAGACTTTTTATGAATTAAAATAATTTTCCAGGTGAATATGACATATTAGGATTGGTTATATGAATTGTTTTCTAAGTAATGATTCTTTTATGAATTTATCGAAAAGAAAATACCCAATAGTGTCAGAATTTACATAAAAGAGTTTTTAAAACAAATATTATATTATTAATTGATATTATATTCCCAAAAATATAAGGTTTGGCCGAAGTACTTATATAAAAATATTTGTATCATTAATGGACCACTTGGGGGGTCTATTGGAAGTTTATAGTAAATTTATTAACCATATAATATAAGAATACAAAGATACATGGTAAATGTCAAACTAATTAACTAAGAGTTAAAACTAAACGATAAGGTTATTAAAGTGACTCAAACCTGCCTAAAACCTACTAGTTTAGTGTATTTAGACCCATCCTCACCTTATCCTCGAAATAAATCAATTTGGAGACATTATAAAATGAATTAGAATTTATTATAAAATAATATTTTAGGTTTTTTCTAAGGTGCCCCTCACCCCTCTTATAAAAGGGCACTCCCCCATATCTATAATTCACACCTTCAAATCCATTTGGTGCAGCCAATACTTGTCCAAATATTCTCTCAACTTCCCTCACTTCAACCTAGAGGCCTTAGTTTGATCAGAAATCCATCCTTATGGACCCCTTTTGATCAAATCAAAAGGAAGAACCTGAAGAAGAGGTAATGTTTTCACCACCCTCTTTCAAGTTCCTTTTTTCTTCCACTTATTATTTCTTTGTTATTTCCATTCTAAAAAAATAACTCCAGTATCTAATATATAATTTGATGTTATTATAAATATGGTACAACCATCTTCAGTATTCTATCCATCCTTTGAATGACATGTCACCATACATGTGTACGTACGGCTAACCATCTCCACGTCGTGGTGTAATTGTTATTCAAAACATTATTATTTGGCTGGGTATGATAATGATGTCAAATTGAGATAAATATTAAATATAACATAATAATTATTATTTATATATGCTATACCATCCAATTATATATTATTTAAATATCAAAAGAATGATATTGTCTCTCATAAATACATAGGGACTACCGTCTCCACGAACGCGATGATATTCATTCCCCATCGTATCCATTCAAGAATAATTTTTAAGGACTTGATATCATTCTGGATATTAATAAAATACAACCTATGAATAAAAAACACGACTTATGTAACAAAACATATAAAAGAAAACGAGTAAGTGAACACCCGAAATGACGATAATACTAAAATATTATTAACAATGAAATATTAAAAGATCATATATTATTTTATATTTATGAATATAATTCTTGAACAATTCAATAATAATGATTTAACTATTATACAGGAGGTTTACCTACCCTCGACCAAGGAAATGTACAAGGTAAGGTTATATTTCTCAATATCTTCACTATCCGAGGTTGTTTATACGTAATTATCTACTAGGACCTCTTTATCATCCACATCCATGTTTCTTAAAAAAATATTTCAAAACATTCTTGCTATTTTATAGAATATGGGTTAAATTAATTTATACCCTTGTTTCAGTTTTTATAAAAAAATTATAAAGGAATCATTCCGTCGTTTTCCAAACAAGGTCCTTTTTAACATTTTTTACAAAATTTAGGTAAGAATGTCTTTTTGACTTATACGGCGGGTGTGGCTATTTTCTGCCATTATAAAATCGTCGAAGCTTCTCTTACAATCTTATTAGAATATTTTTAAATTAAATGTTTTCTTTTATAATTATGTCAATTTTAAACGATTTAAAAAAAGAGATATGTCTGTCAAATAGTTTTGATTTCATCTATGTCAACAACCTTTGATGGATTTTTAGTTTATTTGAAGTTGATTTATTATGATACAAAACTTCCATATTGTATTTAAGGTTTTGTGATATGTTTGACTGTAGATGTGTTATTTTTATACCATTCATGGTTTATGGATAAAGTATTGACATTTCGTATGATAGTTTTAAAACGAATGTTTGTGTAATGTTTAAACCTGTTCATATGAGGAAGGCATTGGACTTAATAAGTGACGGGTGGAGCCCGCTAAAGCTCCTCGATGCATCGGTAGGTCTCATGAGACAAACTAGTGTCTTGGCACAAGGCCTTGACAAAATCTTATTTGTAGTCTTGGCACGAGGCCTTGACTATGTGGTTATGATATTCTGGCATTATGCATTCCATCATTATGAAAGTGGTTATTGATATTTCATGTGATTATTCGACTAGTAGAATATCCATGTGAATAATTAAATGGAATTATTTCATTTTATCTTTTCCATATTATGCTGAAGGTCAAGTTTAAAAGGATTTTTGTTTTAGTTATACATTTCCTTAATGTTTATACTTATTTATGAAAGTTTCCGCTTTATTATTATCCTTACTGAGCATCTGAGCTCACCACTTTCTATGTTTAATTTTTTCTAGGATTCCAAGAAGTGTATTGTGATTGATATGCAGGTTTAAGCCAAGGGAATAATGACGTTCGTGAAGTATTATTTATGTTGTTTTGTATGTTATAATGTGTAATGTAACATTCATGTATGTAATCTGTTTTCCAAGACTGTTAAACTGATCGGTCCTTCGGGACTTGATTCCTTGTAATCTTGACAATGTATTAAAATAATGCACCGACTCTAGGTAACCATGGTCAGGGAGTTACAGTATTGGTAATACTAATATTTATAAGGGTAAGTTACTATTCTTAAGATAATGTTTCATTTTAGAAAAAAATTATTTTTCTCTCATCAGACTCTAAATATCTTACAGAATGCAAAGGTGTATATCAGTTTTGTTGAAATTCAAAACACAGAGGTATAAAAATTATGTTTACTAGTTGGGTTATAACATATTGGTTTTTAAAGAGACTCATTTTTTCATGCATTATATATTAAATCTATTTGATCATTCTGGTGGTGTTTCATTCTCCCCTCATTACAAAAATTCTATCCTCGAAATTTGAAATTGAACTTTGAATGCTAATTGTTGACACTTGAAAATTACCTTGTGTTAATCCCACCATAGGAATATGATTAAAATATCATCTCCATAAGAGGAATGGTAAATTCATCTATTATTACAAAAAAAAACATTCTAATTGGACAACATTGTCATGGAAGAATAATAAAACCTTCATGTAGTGACATTAAACTCTAAAACATCATAAAATGATCAACTATACCCCTTTCAAAAATGGATTAACTTTCATAAATATCATGATCCAATAATTTAGAATCATTCCCATATCAATAATTTATATATCCATGTACACAAGGTCCATATAAATCCTCTTTTTTTTGAAGACCATGTTCTATCCAAATCAATGCATCTGCAACCTTATTTGATTACAATCAACATAAAGCAGTCCTAAATTATCACATTCCCATAATTTGGATATCATCATCAAGAATCCTCTTAAAATATGGTAATAACTCAAATTATGATAAAACTTTATTGGAAACATGAATTAATCCTTACACATTACATTGGATATATTCCTCATATCCAAAAATGTTGTAAACTACATCAATAATAGCATAGTCCACTTTTCGATAAGTAATTTTTTTTCAGGTAGTCATTACTTATCCAAATGACTCATTTCTTTATCATTATCATAATCATTAGAAATATATTAAGGTTTTTCCTTCCTTTAATCATGTGTTTTCCAAAAAGTTTAACTTTCCACTGAATATATTTTCATTGTACCATTCAACTTATGGTTTCAAATCCTTAATGAAAATTTTTTACTGTACAGTCCTCATATATTCCATATTTTATATAAACGTTACATTTCTCAAAAATAAAATATTAAAATTACATGATTATTTACTAGGCATATTAATCATTCTATTTCATATGCAGCAGCATCATAACTAGATAATTGTCTAGAATCACCATTTGAGGTATATTCCTTCAATTCGTAGGACATTGATTTGTACAGTGTACCAACTCCTTGAAGTTGGAGCATTGTACATTAGAAAACATTTTCTTAACCTTGAAATCAGGAACGTGGTGTCTTTTTTCTCCACAATTAAAAAAACACCCATTCCCTTCAGTAATTTACCAGGGAGATTCCTTCCATAGTTATCATATGAGGTGAAAACCTTCTTTACCTTCTTCCCTTTATCCATATTTTCCTCTATCATCCCCTTATGAATTTTCATCCCTTCAAAGACATAGGACTCAAAGAATTAATTACATAACTTTTAAACACATGATACTATTTCCTCATATGATGAGGACACATGGTAGACTATATTCCTTTCAAACGATGTCTTAAGACCATGAGAGATATGATCCTTATTACTATTTTCATCACATGAATTAGTGATGTTCTCATTCCTTCTATGAGGATCCATTTATAATAAATTACATATGCTATATTAGCTTATAAAATTATGAATATTCTATAACTTATACACGCTATAACACGTATCATAAACTTATGAATTTTAAATCCTAGAACCATATACTTTGGTTACATTGTAAGAATAAATCCTTCATAATGGTTTGTAAGAAAAAAAATGCGAATTATCCTAATAATATCCCCTAGGAGTGTCAAAAGAGGTGTTCAGTAAGGCCGGTTTTCGTGTACCATGTTACCCCAGGTCAGACCCAAATCACCTTCTCGGAGTTGTTACTCTTAGGCACATTTGTGCCAGAACCACTTCCACTTATAGTATCCAGACATGGATTTATTTTTTAGAAATATCAAAATAATCTATTCCATACCATAATTCTAGGATGTTCTTTTTTGTGTTTCATTAATTACATCTTAGGGTTTTTCCCTAATCATCATTTTCTAAATCTAGATTCCATGTTTTTTAATAAACTTCCTATGATAGAAACTGTAAGGACTCAAGCCCAGTTTCACAATTTCGGTGCCTTATTTGATTACATTATCTTGATTACAATAATATTTCCCCCTGAAGCAACTAATAGTTTAGTAATTTTGGAAAACCAGATACATACATAAATTCATTATTATAACATGAATGGAAAAACAACATATAAGTTTTATTGGTACCATCAAAAACTATAAGTTTATCCTTTCAGATAACTCATAAAAAATTTCTTAATGTTGTAAGAAAATAAAAAATAAGAAAGGGGTGATCTCAAACACTCATTAAGGGTAAGAAATATAGAGAAATATATTATAAAGATAAACATTAGGCATGGTGAGAAACTAAAAACACATTCCTTTAAAAAAAATATACAAGAACACATTATGGCTGGAATAAGAGTAGAATAATTAATTCAATAATAAAAAATAATCATGGTTATTCTACTAGTAAAAAGGCCACATGAACTATAAATACTATTTTTGTAATAAGAGAATACATAATTTTGGGAATCATAACCATACTACAAAGGCCTCATGCGCATACCATAAATAACTATTTTGTCAAGGCCTCGCGTGATGACCTTGTTTGTCTCATGAGACCTACCGATGCACTGAGGGGATATATAGGGCCCCACACAACACTTAATAAGTCCAATTAAATTCCTAATATGAATGTGGGAAACATATAAAAAATATACATTCATATTTAATTAAATATATGAAATGTAAATAACATTCCCTAAACATTAAGCATAAACACTAACCATTCCATGTAAATTGGTGAATGGTTTTTAGATTGCACATCCACAGTAAAACTAATCACAAGCCATTAAATTAAATTTTTATATTAAATCATTAAATATTTATCCCATTATCACATAATAATAAAAAAGATTGTTGAAATAGATGATGACACTCTTATAAAATCATCGATCAATTCTTGAGATAAATACTCGTTCACTTTGAAAAGAAGAGTTCTTTTTGAAAAATCTTTGTATAAAATCAGAAGTGAAGTAATATATTTGTTATCATAATAAATATAGTTTTATTATAAATATAATGGTTTCCAAAAACAGATTATAGTGTTCCTTTGAAAATATATAATAATTTGAAAATTTCGTTGAATCATGCATGTATTTCAAGATGAATTTTAGAAAGATCCTTTTAAAACATATAAATCCCATTAAAATAAATAAGGATTTCAGTTGGTAAAAATATATATGAAATTATTACAGAATATATTAGGATTTCATATGAATAAATAAGAATTTAATTCAGGTAAGTAGAAAATAATGTTAACCCAAATAAAAGTGGAGCTTCGGGTAAAAACCCTTACCTTTTGTTTGAAGGTGTTTATCACATGATCTTAATGAACTGAATAATAACATTTAGGTTCCTAAATTAATTATTTCAGAACCTCCTATACATTTAATTCATCTTTTAAAACCATATTAAGTTCATTCGTGTACTTTTGATGGGTTAAGAGATTCAATTTCATGGATTGCAAGTGTTTTCTTGCTTGGTTTTCATGATTGGTTTACTTATCTTCACGTATAGATAAACATGTAGAATGAAAATGGTGGTACATAATATACTTTTTATACTATTATAGAACAAAAATAAATTTACATGTTCATATAATTAGCTTGTTTATTTGGAGTAAATATTAATCATTATATAAAACTTTAATGACAATTATTTGGGTCAATTGGAAATTCTTGATCACAATAAACTCATTCTGATTTATAAATTAATATCATGTGAATAAAAGGATTACATAAAGTTAAATAAGTTATAATACATATATTATAGTGTAGTTAAACCATAAAAATTGTTTCATTACCATAATTGAATATGGTAATAATAATTTATAACTCGTCGTCCTTGAATGTGATAAATTAATACATCATGGATGGTGATTTTATTTCTAGTATAAAAGTAGGGGAAAGGAGATATGATGAAGAATTATTTCTTTATCATGAAAAAATTACAATACATGTAAGGAACTAGAGTCATCAAAACATTTTTATGAAATCATGTGAGGAAAGAAAAATAAAATAAAAGGACATGAAAATAAAATAAAAGATGAGATATCCCTTACGAAAATTCAGCAGCCTAATGCCGTCACTTAAAAATTCATGAAATATATTATGATATAAAAAGGTTCTATCATCATTTTTACATTACATGTAATTTATTGGGGGTATGTAATGACATATCCCAACATAATACAAATGAAATTGAAAGAGAATAACATAATAAGAGTTCTTGAAAAAGAGAGAGATTTTGAGACGAAAATTATGCAGAATAACGGCTATTCAATATGGTTTTAGAAAACATAAAAAAGAGAGAGGATAGGGGTTTAACATTAATAAAAGACTCATTATATAGTATAGATACATAATAAAATAAAAATAATAAAATGGAATGGAAACCTGAAATACTTGCCACATAATATAAAACGTAAATGGAAATGATAATTTGATAATTCCCTTACCTTGTTGAGTAACTCATAAAACATAATGGTTGGGACCTTGGGGGCTTTAGGGCACCTTGGGAGGAATAATAGGGATGTAAAATTAACATATCTTCTAGGATGATGAATTTTTAATGAATTAAAATGACTTAATTATTTGGTATTTATAGTAAAAGAGATTGTTTTTTATTAATTTCAAATGACATCACAATAGTGGTATTTGAAAAACCATGGCCTTTACAGTGGTATTTCACTATGGTTTTGGCCACATGGGACGCATAATATAATATTTTATTACTGGATAGTCTACCAGAATTATTATATAATAATTAAATCATTAATGATATTATTAAACATATTGTAAGCTCTAAATGGTGTTTTTTCTATTCACAAAAATTAAAATATTTTATAAAATTATCATAAATTATGAATAACCTAATATTTATGTTATGAATTAAAAATGGAAATATATTTTATCATAATAATTCTATAAATATAAAATTTTAAATTATATCTATGAAAATACTTATTTATTAAAAATAATAGAGAACATAAAATGTATTGTAAAATGGATAGTAAAATTTTTGACACTATAAAGAATTAAAATTATTTTACCATTTGTAATTAATTATTAGTGTTTTTATAATAATATTTCCTTTTTAATGAAATTAATAAATCCGTAGTTTGATATAATAATTTAAATCTCTTTAAATGCACAATTGTTACCTGAAAAATAAATTTAACAAATTCATCGTGTTTTTAAGAAAAAAACTAAACTCAATATTGAATTGAAGGAACTAAAAAATTATTTATAATTTCTTAAATGAGGTTAACACTCAATTGGTCATATTACTTTTCATAAGGGAATGTTACTATTCATATGGGTAAGTTACTATTCACTAAAATTTATATTTGTCTTATGAGACACTAAATATATTACTGAACTCAACCGTGTATGTCAGTTTTTCGACATTCAAAAAATAGAGGTGGAAAAAATTATGTTTACTAGATGGGTTATAAAAAAATTTGTTTTTATAGAGACATAGTGTTTCATTCATTCTATATTAAATCTATTTTTAAATTCTTGGGGTGTTACATTCTCCTCTCCGTACAAATATTTCTCCCTTGAAATTTGAAATTGAACATCGAAAGTTAATGGTTGATAATTGAATGTTCCCTTATGGGAAACCCAATTCAGGAATACGGTTAAAATATCCTCTCAATAAGAGGAAAGGAAACTGCATCAGTTAATACAAAACAGCACATTCTAATTGGACTAAATGCTCATGGAAGAGTAATCAAACCACCTTTCAGTGAAATTAATCTTGAAAACTTCATACAATGATCAATTTAAAAATTTCAATATTTGATTAACATTCCAAAATATCTTGATCCAATACATTTGAATCACTTTCATATCCATCCTTTCAATATCAATGTACACGGGGTCCTTGGAAATCCTCATTTTATTTCAAATCCATGATCTATCCTGCTCAATGCATCTACTGCATTATTTGACTTTAATAAACATGTAGAAGCCCTAAATTTTCATATTCCAAACATTTTAATTTCTTCATCATGTGTCCTCTTAAAATATAGTAATAACTCAATTAACCAAAAAACCTTTTTGGAAACATGAATTCTTCCTTAAAAATGTTATTAAATATATTCCATATATCCAAAAATGTTGTAAACTACATAAATGATAGCGTATACCACTTTTTGATAGGTCAAAAATCAGTTTTGGGGTAGTCATTACTTATCTAAATGAATCATTTCTTCACCATTGTCTTCATAATTAGAAATATATTAAGGTTTTACTTACTTTAATCATATGTTTTTGAAAAGGATTAACTTTCCACTAAATATATTTTCTTTGTACCATTCATCTTATGGTTTAAAATCCATAATGAAAATTTATTACAGTACAATCCCCATGTATTTCATAGTTCTTATTACTGGTACATTGCGAAATAAAATATCCAAATGACATGATTCTTTACTTGGAATATTAATCATTCCACTTCATTTGCGGTAACATCATTACATGGTCATTATCTTGAATAATCATTTGGGGTATATTCCTTTGAAACATGGGACAATTATTCACATAGTGTCCCAAATAATTATATTTGAATCATTGTACATTGGAAACCTTTTTATAACCCTTAAAATCATGAACTTGGTGCCCTTTTTCTCCACACCTATAACAAACAACCATTCCCTTCAACAATTTACCAAGGTGAATCTTTCCACAGTTATCGCATGTGGGAAAAACCTTCTTTACATTCCTCCCATTATCCATATTTTTCACTACTGTCCTCTTCTTATTTTTCTACCCTTCAAAACAATAGGACACCGATAATTGTTTACTTACCTTCTTAACACATGATGTTATTTCCTCATATAATGAGGACACATGGGAAACTATCTTCCTTTGACACGATGGCTTAAGACCATGAAAGATATGATCCTTTTTAATATTTGAATCACGTGCATTTTTTATGTTATAATTCCTTCTTCTATGTGCCATTTCTATTCTATTTCATGTTCTATATTAGCTCATAAAATTATTGACTTTCTATAACTCAAAACATGTAATACCACATATCATTAATTTATGAATTGTAAATCATAGAACCATATACTTTGGTTACATTTGAAGAATAAATCCTTTATAATCGTATTCATTAAAAAATTTCAATTATCCTAAGAATATCCCCCGAGAGTGTCAAACTAGGTGCGTAATAAGTCTTTTTTTTGTTTACCAGGTTACCCCTAGTTGAGCCCGAAATAACTTATAAAAGTCGTTACTTCTAGGTACATCTGTTCCAGAACCACATCCACCTGTAGAATCGAGACAACAATTTATTTTCCAGTAATATCCAAATAATATATTCCTTACCAAAATTAGAGGATATTTTTGTATGTGTTTCATCAATCCTATCTTAGGGTTTTGTTCCCTAATCTTTGTTTTCTAAATCTAGCTTCCATGTTTTCTACTAAACTTCCTCTGTTACCAAATATAAGGACTCTACTCTAGTTACCTAGATTTAGTGCCTTATTTTATTACCTTGGAATGATTACAAGAAAGTAGCACCCCAGTGGAATGAATAGTTTATTTGTTTTGGAAAACCAAATATGTACATAAGTTCAACATTACAACCTAAAAGGGAAAATAACATATAAGTTTTATTTGGAACATCCACAACTATAAGTTTGTCCATGAAGGCCACTCATAATAAACTCATTCATGTCCTAAGAAAATGAAACATAAGAAAGGGGTAACCTCAAATGCTCTGTATGGGTAAAAAATACAGTACACAATTTCATAAACCCAGACATTAGGAATGGTTAATAACTAAACATGCATGACATTAAAAAATAAACTTGAACACATTGTGGCAGGAATAAGAGATGAATAAATAATGTCATAAAAAACATAATCATGGGTATTATACTAGTCAAATAACAACATGAACTATCAATACTATTTTCATAATGGTGTAACGCATAATGAGGGACATCATAACCATACCATCCAGGCCTCGGGCCAAAACCATAAATAACCATTTTGTCAATGCCTCGTGCCATGACCTAGTTTGCCTTATGAGACATACTGATGCACTGATGGGCTATAGAGGGCCCCAACGGACACTTAGTTTGACCAATGCATTCTTTATATGAATAGGGATAAACATAAACAACATATAAAATCATATTAAATTTAATATATGAAATGTAAACCACTTTCCTCAAACATTAAACATAAACACTATCCATTCAGAGTAAATTGGTGAATTGTTTTAAGATCGTACGTCCAAATTCAATCTAATCATAAACCATTCAATTAAAAATTTTATATGATATCATAAAATATTATTTCCAATAATACCTAAAAATCAACAAGAGTGTTGAAATAGATGAAGATAATCTTATAAAATCATCGAGTAATTCTTGCGATAAATACTCTTTTACTTTGAAAAGAATAGTTCTTTTGAAAAAATCATTGTATAAAAAAAAATTGAAGTAATATAGTATTTATCAAAATAAATTAAGGTATTTATAAATATAATGTTTTCCAAAAACATATAATATATTTCCCTTTAAAATAGTTAAAAATTTGAGAAATTCTCTTGATTCGGGCGTGTATTTCGGGAAAAGTTTTTGAAATATCCTTTTAAAACATATAACTCCCCTTAAATGAAAGTAGGATTCTGGTTGTTACAAAAATTTAGAACATTTTAACAGAATATATAAGGAGTATATATGAATAAATAATAATTTAATTGAGGTAAGTTGAAAATAAGATCAACCCGAATGAAAATGGGGGTTCGGGTAGAAACCCTTACATTTAGTTTGAAGGTGTTCCCCGCATGATCTCGTTGACCTGAATAACCAAATTTAGGATAAAAAATTAATGATTCCAGAACCTCCTTTACATTTTATTGATTTATTATAACATTCTTTGGTTCATTCATGGACTTGGACTGGTTAATAGATTCAATTTCATTGTTTGAAAGTGTTTTATTCCTTGGTTTTCACGGTTGGTTTACTTATCTTCATGTATGGATAAACTTATAGAATGATAATGGTAGTCTAGAATAGAAGTTTTATGTTATTAGGGAACAACTAGAAGATTAAATGGTCATAAAATTCATTTTTTAATTAGGATTGAACATAAATAATTATATAAAACCTTAATTACAATTCTTTGTGTTAATTGGTGGTTCATGATCACAAAAATTTCATTTTTATTTATAAATTAATATCATGTGTAGAAAAGGATTATAGAACCTTTAATAAGTTATAATGCATATACTATTTTCTGGTTAAATGATAAAAAGGTTTTTTGGAATATAATTGAATATGGTAATAGAAATTTAAAACCCATAGTCCTTGAATGTGATAAATTATGACATCTCAGATTGTGTTTTAATTTCTAATATAAATGAAGGGGAAAAGAGACATGATGAAGAATTATTCATTTTTCGTGATAAAATTAAATTAAATTTTAGTGTCTAGATTCATCACAAAATTTAGATGAAATTATTTTAGTAATGAAAAGGAAAATAATGGAAGTTGAAAATAAAAGAAAAGTAGGGAGATCCCTTACAAAAATTTGGTAGCTTAACGACATCACATAAAAATTCATAAAATATTTTTGATGAGATAAAAATAATATATCATTATTAATTCATAAAATGGAAATTAAATTATATATTAAATGTAATACCCCAACATAATAAAATTGAAATTAAAAGAGTAAAACATAATAAGAGTTCTTGAAAAAGAGAGTGATTTTGAGATGAAAATTCTGTAGCAAAATAGTTATGTAACATGGTAAAATATTACATTAAAAATATTTGGGACAGGGGTCACCAATTCATAAAATTATCATAATATATTATAATGAAATAATCAAATGGAAATAATAAAATGGTTTGGAAACCTGAATTACATACCACATAAAAGAGAACGTGAAAGTAAAAGTAATGTTAAGAATTCCCTAACCATGAAGAGTAACTCCTAAAAAATGAAGGTTTGGACCATATGAGATTGAGAAAAATTTGGGAGGACTCATTGCGACGTAAAAATACTATAACATTGAGAATGAGGAATTTTGAATGAAATAAACCGACGGAATGAGTCGGTATTTGTCGTAAAAAAGGAATGTTTTTTATTAATATCCAACGATAGAACATTAGAGGTATTTTCAATACCATGGGCTTTCCCATTGTATTTTCCCATGGTTCTAGCCACATGGGACACCTCATATCATATTTTATTACCCAATAGTATACCAGAGTTATTATATAATGATTACATCCCAATTACATCATTAATGACATTATTAATCATACAGAAAACTCAAAACAATATTTTTACTATTCACGAGAAAATAAAGTATTTTATTAAATTCTCATAAATTCAGCATAACCTAATATTGACAATATGAATTCAAAAATGAAATTTATTTTATCATAATAAATACCTAAATATGAAAAAATTTCCGTTTATATTTGAAAATAAATATTCATTAAAAATAATATCGGACATAAAATGCATAATAAAATACATAGTAATATTTTCCACACATTAAAAAAATTATTTTACCTTTTGTAACTAAATAATAATGTTTTGATAAGTCTATTTCATTATTAATAACATTAATAAAACATTATTTTTACATAATAATTTAAATATCTCTGAAATGTACAATTTTTACCGGATAAATCAATTTGTCAAAATCATATTTTTTTAGGAACAAACTAAACTCAAAACTGAAATGATGGAAAAAAATATTTTTACATTCTTAGGTGAGTTTACTACTTAATTGGTCATATTATTATTCATAACATTAAATCACCATTCATAACTGTAAGTAAAAATTCACCAAAATTTTTGTTTTTCTTATCAGACTCAAAATATCTTACTAAACAAAACCATGTTTGTCAGTTTTTCGAAATTCAAATCACAGAGGTTGAAATTTTATGTTCACTAGCTAGGTAATACCAATGTTCTATTTTGGAGTCTCATTTTTTCATGAATTCTATATTACGTCAATTTGAAAAAAATTTAGGTGTAACATATAATCTCATGATCGATTTTTCCATAAATTATGTCCTCGTGGTGTGTGAGCTGAGGAGGAACTTCAAAACTGCTGGTAATAATATTGTGGAGAGGGCCTTCGCAACGTCTACACACACTACCATAATTTGGAATTATAAGGATAGGATCTGGATCCACAAAAGATAAGATCATGATGGAATTAAGAACATCAACTTCCATCAGACTATGATCATGATTATTCCCTTCATTTTTTAGTTGCTTTTGGCATGATTTAGTTTTGGGAGCACTCTTGTGGGAATCTACGGTCGCTTATTGTGGGTGATGGCATTAATATATGGAAAACAATACAAGATACTAACATGGTGCTACTAGGATATGTAGGCTATCATACTCAATTATAAAAAGGATATATCCCTACCTTGTAGTGGCCACTAAATTGGGCTGGTGTCCCCTAGTTGGAATGAGTATTTATACCCGATTCAGAAGTTCATTTGTTGTGAAATATGGACAATGACCCTTCTAGATGGAATCATGAATGTGTTTCCACTCAAAGGTTACCACATTGTTATGTGGATGAGTCACCCCACATAGGGAGGTGATATTTTGGGTCTGACTTCTTTCTATTGTTGTGGATGTGATTACATCTTAACAAGTATGTAGGATATGGTAAGAGAATGATGTTTGATCCTTAATTATTTCTAATATATTTTTTAAATACATCCATAGCTAAAATGAGAATAAATTCCTATTATGATATCAGATAATGAATATATTTCGGCTCTGGTCCTCCACATTCTTCTAGGGGGAACTGATAGTTCTCCAATGTGGGGGAAGAGGAATGAGTATGTCCCTTATTTTTTATTGGGATACGCCAGCTGTTTTCTTTGGTTTCCATTATATTTGACTAATGGGATTTATATTAATGAGAAGGGATTTGTGTTTTCCCATTTTCCACTATATTTGGATGGAATTTTTCAAAGGTGGCAGTAATAATTTTAACCTATTTATAGATATTTGTCATCCAGTGTGGAGGATGGGCTTCAAAAGCAATGGAAAAGATTTTCATCTACCAATAATTTTCCTCCTTTATCATAATGGGTCTGGAGAGAATTGGTTGGAATTTCTTCTTTCTCATAGTGTGCCAGAGTAAATACATGGCAGGATTTATAAGATGGTTCATGAATATACGTCTGCACAAACCTTGTTTCCTTATTTCTATGAAGTATTTCTTATTTGGGAATGAGGTTCATGACCTATTCCTAATAGTCTAATTGTCTTCCTTGGTCGACCACTCCTGGGATTAGTGTGGGTTTAAATTTATTAGGATCCCTCTAGTAGATATCCTCTTTAGGGTAAGGATATCAGACCACATAGTGTTGGTAGTGATGAATTCTTGTAGGGGCCCTATAATTGGACATCATTATAGCAGGCACAAATTCATTGGTGATAACATCATCTTCCGCCCTATTATATGAGTGGTACTCATTATCGTGTTTCAGGGACATGCCACCAAAATGATTGGAGACGTCTATTGGATTCTCTGTGTGTTTTACGGTCGGTCGCTGAAAAGTGGGCGGATGGAGGGGTTTCAATGACTTGAGGGCATGTCTTGATGCCTCATGTTTTGGGAGAGTACGATTCTGATTGTACTTCTAGATTAGTTCATTTTAGACCAAGAATTGGAGACAATGGGTGGTAAAGAGATTCCTATAAATTTTCGATGACATGGTTGCATGTGTAGTTGCTAGATCACATGTCTTAGAGAATTGTTGATATTACATTGGATTGAAGGACGATATGAAGAGTTCATGGTAATATATGTGAAAAATATAAACAACAAAACCCCATAAAATTAACATCTCATGACCATATTTTAAATAGATAACCTTTTTTGGACCTCTTCCATTTTGAATGTGGAAGGGGATTGATGTGGGGTAATAGTGCCACCTTGGATAGGGATTCACGATGGGTCCATCATTTCTGTTACACCTAAAGGCATTGGTCTGTGGTTAGGAATGAAATGGTATTATGTGTACTGGGAAGTTTATATTTTTTATTTTGTAAATGAGGTTCTGTAGTCAGGTTACTTAGATCATTTTACCATTTTTTTCACTGATGAAGTTTTTGTAGACTCACCATTTGATTGTAGGGTGTTGAATAGAGTGAAATAACTAACATCATATATAATGTTTTTAGACATTCTCTAATGGGTCTTGTTCATGGACCTAGAAACATCCAATGGATCTTATATCCATGATTCATTGAACAAATTTCCATAGGCTGGTGCTCAATGGGTAACATTGCCTATGATACATAATAAATCACATTAGCTGAGATGATGGGAAGTCAGGTTCATTACATCCTTTTGGGGGGAACTATTTCTTGTTCAGGGACTCTATTTATGATTTAATTCATGTCTATATGTTCTTGAGTCCGTGGTTTATTTCCTATAATGTGTTCACCGGATACCCCTAGGTTACGAATGATCATGAATATGCATGGATTAGAATCATTTTTCTTTGTCTGAGTTTGACCATAAATTTCATCCTTTAGTGGAAAAAATCAATAATTCTTTGGTCGTTTATTTTGATGACACTGGTCTTAAGTCGTATGATGGCTCACACTTGAGTTTACCATCATCCAGGGGAGATGGAAGTTTTTTTGATATTGGGATCAAAACCATTAAATTTTCTCCCAATGTACCCTTGTGAGACCAATCAGAAACCATGAAGTTCGATGCCACTCAACTAGTCACATCACATTTAGAGGTCATGTGATAAGGACTCATCCATACAGTTTAATGTCATACGGAGACGATGCGGAGGCAAAGGGTTCCTGGTCATGACTAGTGTGGGACCTATGTAGAGGAAGCTCGAGGGACCCAAAAGAGAGGTGGTCTATCGAGCTGGATATGACCCAAACTAGGATATTCCTGGAAAACATTAGGGTGGATTCGGGAGATGGTTTTGGACCTACAAGAGGCTTCCTATGTAACACTATGATGTTTTTATGTAATATTTTAAATAATTTTTATTCTTCAGTAGCTTGATTTTCATTAAATTTTTACTTTAAACAAATATCGAGACACCATTATTATAAAATTTCCATTATACCTAGTTGTTTGGTTAGTGGTAATAATTATAACCAACTAATAAAAATGCTTTGAAATTTTATTGGCTATAAATTATTTATGATAAATATAAATCAATTAGATTATTGTATTTTTATTTTAGCTAATTTTGGTAATGAAATTAATGAGATATATATGTGGTATACACTTAATAAAATATTTTTTATATTCATACAATGGATATTTTAGTAATATGGTATGAATAAAACCCTTTTTATATATAAAACCTATTTTTAAAAGGTTATTTTTACCCCTTTAAATGGTGAACCCTTTTTAATTTAATATTTTGATAGATTAATAATTCTTATATGACAACATAAACATGTTATTTTGATTAAAAATATAAAAAATTACATTGGTTGGATTTCAAATATTTTTTTAATAACTTTCTAATTTTAATGTATAGTAAAAATACGATAAACATTAATTGAAAACAAAATTTTTCATTGAAATATTTTATTTGTATAAATTATATTATTTAATAGTTTCAAAGTGTATATAGAATAGATTATTACCATTTAATATAATGCAGGTCATTGGAATTAATTTTATATTAAATTCAAAATTAAAAGCAATTCAATATTTTGTAATATTTTGACTTTTAAATTCTGTTTTCTCGTTTCAACAATGAGATTGATTTTAAATTAATTACATAAAATTTTATGATTTTAATTTTTAAAAATGGATTACATATTGGTAATATGTGGGTCCAAATTCTTTAAATAGCGTTATTTTATTTTTGGCTAATATGAATAGAAACGTCCGTAAATTGTTTTAACAGAGTTAAAGGGTAAATCATGCAATTAAGGGTAAAAGTAATATTATAAAATTTCCTTAACAATTTCCTAGATATAACTAGATGATAATAATTTTTCCTAAAACATTATTCGGTCAAAATGGTGTCAATTGGAACCCACATGGATGATATTAGGAGATTTAATTTATTTTATTTAAATAAAAGTGAAATATGTCTTACTCAAACATTAATAATTAAATAATGTTAAAATTTTCATTATAAAAAAGATAAATTAGATTTTTAAAACTAATTATAAATATAAAATGATTTTATTTTTCATGAAATTTTATTTTTATTTTTTATGAAATAAATAATCACCTTAAAAATTATAATTCTATTATAAAAGAACTAATTAATATATGATAAATCAATAAATTAGTTATTATTAAAATAGTAATAAACATCAAAAGTCCCAAAAACATTACCAACACTTATTATTAAAATATATATCGATCATAAGAATCCATGGGATGACTTATTGACCATTTCGAGGCTTATGAAGAGATTATGACACATATATTATTTTATTTAAAGTAATGATAAATTTCTCACATTCTTGTTTTAAAAGAGTATATTATTTTTAATGTTTGTTCTTTCATAATATAAATTTAACTAAAATTATTTTTATGAAATATAATAGATTTATCTCCATCTTATTATTTTATTTTCAATTTTTTTCAAAAATTATTTATATTAAATAATTACACAGAATTGTGGTAGTCATTATTTTATTAATAAGGATATCAAATAGATGTTATTAATAATTTTTTAATAAATATTAGTTGGGATAATTTTTATGTAAATTTAATTTTCTAGATTACCTTTACCCCTTAGATATATAATAAAATATTTGGATTTATGGTCACTTTTTTATTTTTTATTTTTAAAAATCCATGAATTAAATAGTGTGAAAATTGACACTATTGATATTTTGCCAAGATAAGGTTTTCATAAATTATTTAAAAATTTTAAATTCTCTTTAAACATATTGAATAATTATTATATGGTAAAAACGACCTTATTTTCTCATTTATTGTCTAATTAACTTCCAATTAGTTAATATATCACTCTTTTAATATTGAATTATTTTTTACCCTGGTTAAATATTCAAAATAATAACTAAGTATTAATTAAAATGATAATGCATAAATTGACATATAAAATTGGATAAAATTTATTGGATGATGGGATTAAAACCCTATCTTTTCTCATCTTCAAAATTGGTAAATTTTGGAGGGTTTTATGTGGGGTTTGGTTTTATTTTAAATTAATACTTTTATGGTTTCCAAGTGCCCCTCACCTCAATTATAAAAGGGCTCTTCCTCCATCAACCATTCACTTCATTTTGAGACATCAAGCTACAATATAAGCTGAGTATTTTCCTTATAAACTTCTCTTGAAACATTCGAGATGTTCTGGTCTTCTTCAAATCCCAACATCATTCATCGAAGAAGATATTTAGAGGTGGCACGTTAATAAAGAGGTGATATCATTTACCGATTCTTTCAAACTCTTTTCTATACTTCCACCTCATGAGTTGTTTCATTATAAAGTAAAAACACCAATATTACTTATATTCCTTGATGTTATTATGATTATGAAACAACCATTATCCACCTTCTACCCATCCTATGAAAAATTATATCACCACGTATGTGTACATACGGCTTACCATCTCCATGTTGTGGTGTAATTTGTTTTTAACCAACACCTTACATGGATGGGTATAATGATGGATTTAAAAAAATATTATTAATATAAAATGATATTGATTCTGAGATACTATATTCCATCCACTTCAATACCATTCAACAATTATGGGCATGATATCTTCACTCGTGCATATGTACGGCTTACCATCTCCACAGTGTGATGTGATTCATTCTACATAATCTTCATTAAAGAATGATTATAAAATTGAATTAAATGAATAAATATGATATATATTATACTAATATAATGTTTTAAATGATATAATTATGACCTAAAAATAGTAATAAGAACTTATGTGACAAAACATGCATAAGAACATAAAGCAGTTGACATCTGAATAACGAGTAACGATGAAATATTACTAAAAAATGGATGAAAATATGATATTAAATGTTATCATTAAAATGATTATGATTCTGGAATAAATCAAAAACATTATTTAAATCATTATATATGTGTTTTAGATACAAACTAATCATATTGGACCGAAGGTATGGGATAACTTTTCAAATCACATTCATAATTGAAATTGTTTAATAGTAATTATTTACTGGGGTATATTTATCATCCCCATCCATGTCTCCTAAATATTTATTTCAAAATATTATTTATATATTTATATAAATTTTACCATTGTTGAATTTTTACTAAATTTTATGAATGGAATCTATTGTTTTTTTGGTACAGGGTGCTTTTTGACTTTTCTAGAAAAAGTACGAGAACAATGTTTTTTCAACTTGTAAAGAATGAATAGATTTTTATGCTTTCATAATGAATTATTTATTTAATGCTTTGACAATAATATTAAAAGTATATTTTCAAATAAAATTATTTCTTCTAAAATTGTGTGGAATTTTGAGTAAGGATAAAAAATTTGAATAAGAAAGGATATTTTCCATAGGTATTAATTTCAAGTGTTTTCACAAAATTATCTTCCTTAAAAGATGAAACTCATTAACATGGGATATATTTAAAAACATGTTATTACAATGATTTTATTTCGATTATGATATATTTTTATTTAATAAATCCATTTTTTTATATCAATTATGATGGAATGATGTTTAAGAAACCCATTTCATTTCCGGTGTTATTCTACGGTGAAGGTTTTTATGTTTTCTGTGGAACACATAAGATTGGTTTCATTATGAGATGGGTGAGACCTATATCTAGCTAAAATGAATTAGGTTAAGATTTATATCTCATGATATAGACATGATTGGAATGATAAGTAAATTTGGTTCAGTAATTCATGGCTCGAATGAGGAGTGAACTCAGATCAGTAATGGAATTTATCGGCTATGGTGGTATTGGCAATGATCCTTGAATAAAATGAAATTATTTTATATGATTATTTGTGTATGACACATAATTTCCTATCTTTTTTTGACTATTGGGATTACATTTCCCTTTTATGATTTATCCCATGACATGATATTATGATCTTTTATATGCAAGATAATATTTTCAAATGTTATGTTCTTATGATTATGATGTGATTGATATTTCCATTATTTACCCTTACTAGGAATTTGAGCTCACCATTTCATAAAATTCTTTTTTCCAGGTCATGAAGAATGGTATTAATTTAGATTGGTCAAAAATAAGTCTATTTATGAAGAAATAAGAAGGAGAAAATTTAGATGTTTTATAAACTAGTTGTTTTTGTTTCCTAGTTTCTAAACACCCAAAACATATACAGTCTTGGCATGGTTTTTATAAATGATATTTAATAAATATTATTTAATGTGGAAGTAAAATCTATAAGTAAATTATGGGCCATTATAGTTGGTATCAGATAAAATGTATAGTTAACCTTTGGAAACTAGGATGAGAGAACTTTAGTAAGAACCCTAAGGATATGTCTATGTATCGGTTATAATTGTATCATAGTCTTTTAGAGATGTTCGTGAATAACATACGATAAAACCTAATGTTTCCTAAATTGAAATTTTATTCTTGAATTATGTGGTTTTCACACTATGATTAGTGTTTCTCGCACTATGATTCTTGGTTTTAATCAATTGGTGGAGCCCAAAGGAACCTATTTAATGCAAAATGGGACAAGAAATGCATGGAATTTCCCCTGAGAAACCAAAAGTTATTGGATTTGGAATGAAAAATCAGGTATCAATGATCAAAAAACATTTTTAAGATACGAATCATTTCATACTTCTAAACGATCAATGTAAGGAGAAACATTCTGTTGAATCCTTCATGAGGCAGCGTCTACCATCATTCAGCAGTGTTTCTAACCCATTAGTGGTTGAACAATGGATTAGTACCAGTGAAAAGTTATATTTAGTTCCAGAATGTTCTAAACATGATAAATTCATCATAGCAGTATATCATTTGGAAGGTGAATCTGATTAATGGTGGAATGTTATTACGAATATGAGGCAAAGAGATGAAACTGGGTCCATCGAATGGGACAAGTTCAAGAACTTATTTTTTAAAAAGTAAATTCCTTGTATTATTTATAACAAGATAGAGAAGGATTTACTTGATATTAATAAAAAGGATGATGAATTTTTTGGTACCTATGAAGTAATAATTACAATACTTGAAAGGTAAGCCTCTTGAATTATTATCCAACATAATAGTAAAATTGATCAATTCCTTAGTGGCTTAAAACCAAGTCACTGGAGGGCAATATCCAAAAGGGTCTTAAATAGATACAATGAAATGGATCATTGTGATCTCAAAGTTCAGATGGATATTGGAGTAACCAATTAGTTATATGGGTAAGATATACAGAGAAACATGGAATTCAAAGTAAAATATAAAGAGCACACTGAAGAGAATATGAGTTTTACCTTATGAACAATGTGTGTAAAGAAACATGGAGGGAATTTTATTAGAGGGAATGGTAAATTATTTATGTGTTGAGAATATGGTCACTGTGAAGTTGAATTCTTAAGAGATGGGGAAAATATTTCTAATGATTCAGACAAAGAAAAGGCAACACATAATGCACCTCTGACACTTCAATGTTATTTGTCCAAGAAAATGCGGAATTATGAAAATCAATTCTCTAATCCAAGGGTTATTTATGACGACCGACATCAACAAACACTTGATGTCGAACAAAATGGAAGGTCACATGAAATCTCTATCGGTGACATCGATTACGATAATGTAGTGATGAATGGTACACTTACAATCCAATCTAAAGTAGAAAATGTTTTATTTGACTCTAGATCCACCCACTGGTTTATTTCTGACGATTTTTCTAAGGGTATCACAGTATTACCTCCAGAATTAGATGTTGAGTTAGCTAGGATAACTCTTAATGGTACAATGGTCACATCAAAAGTTTATAATTCTTCTCTCCTTGATGTTTGCAGGAATGTTCTTTCTAAAAATCTTGTGATCCTTCCTATTGTGAAATTTGATGTGATTCTTTTCATGGATTGGGTTTTCTTATATAGAGCTCATATAAATTCCCAAGGGAAGTCATATTTCATATTCTAGATCAATCTATGATCATATATTGATGCAATGATAAATATTACCTTCCAGTAGAAAATTATTCCATCTTATGGGTCTTGATTCCTATAAATGAAGGTTATTTATCTCAAACGGTTGGGGAGAAATGCAAGATTAATAATAAACCCATTTTATGGGAGATTCATGATGACTTTATAGAGGAATTGTTAGGTCTTCCACTAAATCATGATGTTCAGTTTTCAGTAGAACCCATACAGGTTTCAATGCCTATTTCAAAGACACCATATAAAATGGTCCCAACCATGATGAAGGAATTGAATAAGAAAATCCAAGATAATATTGATAAGGTATTCATACGCCCTAGTGTGTCACCTTAGGGAGAAAATATTCTTTTTTTAATAATAATGATGGAACAATGATACTCTACATTGATTTTAGAGAACTTAACAAGATCACTATCAAGAACAAATATCATCTTCCCTGCATTGATGACTTATTTGACCAACTATGCAGAGCTCAATAACTTTGAAAGATTGATCTTCATTTAGGATATCATCAATTAAAGTTCAAAAGGATGATACACTAAAGATAGAATTTCGTAGAGGTACGGACACTATGAATTTTTAGTGGTGCCTTTTGGTCTTACTAATGCCCCTGTTATTTTCGGGGATCTAATGAGTAGTTTCTATATAGACTATCTAGATCAATTTTTTATAGTCTTTATCTATTTTAATAGAAAGGAAGAACATAAATACCACATGAAAATTCTACTAAATAAACATAGAAAGGATAAGCTTTATGAAAAAATTACAAAGTGTGAATTTTGGATTCAGAAAGTTTCATTTGTGGGTCACTTAATCTTAGGAAAATTGAAATATGTGGATTCATCAAAAACAGAAGTTTTTAAAGTTTTCTGAGACCAAAAACAATAATTGAGTTCCAATGTTTTATGGTTTTGGATGGATATTATCAATGTTTTGGGAAATATTTTTCATGATTATCTAATCCACTCACCAAGTTGGCTCAGAAAGGGGTTAAGTTCATTTAGATGGAGGAATGTGAATAGAATATGAAAGTGCTAAAAATAATTTTATCTAGTGCACCTGTGCTCACACTGCCTTGTAGTGGAGAATGGTTTGTGATCTAAAGTGATACATATAATAAGGGTTTGGGTTGTTTTCTCATACAAAATGATATGGCGATTGCATATGCCTCATGGTAGTTGAAAATTCATGTGAAAATTTACCAAACTCATGATTTTGAGTTAGTTACGGTAATCATTTAAATAAAGATATGGAGTCATTATCTTTATAGTGAAATGTGTGATATTTATACAGATCATAAAAGTTTAAAGAATATTTTCACAAATAATGAGTTTAATATGCGCCAAAAATGATGGTGGGAGTTGATTAAAGATTATGACTGCTCAATAAATTACCACCATGTGAAAGAGAACAAGGTGGAAGATGCTTTGAGTCAACAAGACCATACTAGCCTATCCAGGATGAGGATTAAAAAAGATACAATTTTTATAGAATTTCAAAGGATGGATCTTGAAATGATAATGGAAGAGGGAAATATTATCATTCTCAAATGAATGTTCCACCAACTATACAACTGAATCTTATGGATGCACAAAAGAGAGATGTAGAGCTACAAATGAAGGTGAGAAATGTTTCTGAATTCATTATTGATAGTGATGAAATAATAAGGTTCAAGAACATGGTTTGAATTCCTCTCATAAAATAATTGATGAAGGTGCTATTGGATGAGGCTCATAGTTCTTCACTCTCTATTAACACAGGAAGTAAAAATATGTATAAGGACATGAAAGAGTATTTCTAGTGGAATGGCATGAAAAGAGAAATCAATGAATATGACTCTTGAAGCTTAGTTTACCAGCAAGTTAAGGATGAGAGATAGAAGTCTAAGGGTATGTTACAACCATTACAAAAACCATAATGGAAATGGGAAAACATCACTATGAAATTTATTGTCAGAAATCACAAAACATCTAAAGGACATAATTCTATATGGGTTATAGCTGATCTCCTTCGAATTCAGCACACATCATTACTATTACAGAGGATTTTTATCATGATCTGATTGTCAGGATAAATGTAAAGGAAGTGGTAAGATTGCATGGACTACCACATTCCATTATATCTGATCGGGATCTGAGGTTTACGTTCGTGTTTCAGCAAAGTTTTCAGCATGATCTAGATATAGAGTTAAGTTTCAGCACTGTATATCATCCTCAAACATATTTTTAGTCTGATAGGAAAATTCAAACTCTAGAAAACATGTTTATATCTTGTTATTTGGATTTCAATGGTGGTTGGAATTAACACCTACCTTTGGTGTAATTTTCATATAAGAATATCTTTTAATCCTGTATTCAGATGGATCCTTATAAAGCCCTCTAGTTAAAGAAGTGTATAACTCCAACTTTTTGGGATGAAGTCGGGGAAAGAAAGCTATTAGTACCTGATCTTGTTGATGAAATAAGAGAAAAGGTATGATCTATTAAATAAAAAATAAGTGAAGCTAAGAGTCAACAAAAAAGTAATGATAACAACTAAAGAAAAGAGATAGATTTTGAAGTGGGGGAAAAGTGGTTTATAAGAATATCTCCTTGGAAGAGAGTAACTAGATTTTGAAATAAGGGAAAGATGAGCCCTATCTATGTCGGTCATTTTTGAAATTTTGAAGCGTGTTTGGAAGGTATCTTACCGATTGGAAATTCAACTAATTCTCTACCAGGTTAATCATGCATTTCATGTATCTCTTCGTAGAAATCACATAACTGATCCTTCACATATACTAATATTATAAGTTGTACCACTGGAGCAAGATCTTTCTTACGAAAAATAACTGATAGAGATTTTGGATCGTAGTGAAAAAGATCTAAGAAACAAGACCACTCTCTTGGTTATTGTTTTAAAGTGAAAACACCAATTTCAAGAAGCTATATAGTAACTTGAGGATATGATTAGGGAGAGGTATCCCCATCTGTTAGATTCAAAGTGATGAATTTTGAGAGCGAAATTCAGTTTAAGGGGGAAAAATGTAACACAGTAACATTTTTATGAAATATTTTCTATAAATAATTTTTATTCTTTAGTAGCTTGTTTTGAACACAATAATGAGGTTAGAATATCAATGAGACTCTATTATTAAAAAATTACCAATATATCCTAGCCATAAAGTTATTGGGAATAATTATAACTAACTTATGTAAATGCTTTGTAATTTCATTAGTTATCAATTATTTATGAAAAATTTAAATCTTGTAGATATTGGTATTTTTATGTGAATTAATTTTGGTAATGAAATTGATGAGATATATATGTTTTATATACTTGATGAAATATTTTTTATATTCATCCAATTGATATTTTATTCATAGGGTATGAATAAAACCCTATTTGATGTATAAAAACCTAATTTTTTAAAAGGTTAATTTTACACCTTTGAAAGGTAAACCCCTTTTAAATTTATATTTTGACATATTAATAATTATTATATGAAAACATAAACATTTTATTTTGATGCGGGCTATAAAAATATACTTTGGGTCAATTTATGTTATTTTTCTGATAATTTCATGTTTTCATGAATAGTAAAAATATGAAAAATTTTAATTTAAATATCTTTTTTATTGAAATAATTTATCTAGTTAAATTATATTATTGGATGGTTTCCAAGTATAAATAGAAAATATTTTCTCCATTTAATATAATTTATGTCATTGGAATTAATTTTACATGAAATTCATATGTAAAATCATTTCAATCATTTTCAATATTTTAACTCTTAAAACTCGTTTCCTCATTTCAACAACGAGGATAATTTTAAATTAATTAATTCAATTTATGGGTTTTTAATTTTGAAAAATAGATTCTATATTTGAAATTAGTATGTCAAAATTATGTAAGTATCCTTATTTTATTTTTGGGCAATATGAATAGTATCATTGGTAAATTTTATTAACACGATAAACGGTTAAATCATGTAATTAATGGTAAAAATAATATTCTAAAATTACCCTACCACTTGTAATAATATAATTGGATGATTAATATATTCCCTAAAACATACCTTGGATTAAAAGGTATCCATTAGAACCAACTTGGATGAGATTAGGATATTTATTTTATTTTCTTTCAGGAAAAGTGAAATATATCTCACTGAAACTTTAATAATTAAATTATTTTTAATATAAAGTTATAGAGAAGATAAATTCTATTATAAATAATAAATTTAATTCTAAAATAATGTTATTTATCATAAAAAATTATTTATAATTTTTAGGAATTAAATAATTTTCTTGAATACTTATACTTGGATGATAAAAATAATAATTAATGGATGAGAAAATCAATAAAAAAAAATTATTCAAATATTAATAATAATAAAAAAGACCCAAAAACATTCTAAAACCTTATTTTTTGAGTATATCTCGACCATAAGAATCCATAGGATGACTTATTGACCATTTAGTGGATTATAGAAGAGATTATGACACTTATTATTTTATTTAATGGGAAGATAAAATTTTCACATTCATGTTTCAAAAAAGTATTTCATTTTTAATGTCTAGTATATAAAAAGATAAATTAGTCTAAAAGTATTATTCTAAAATATAATGGATTTATCTTCATCATTTTATTTTTTTCAACATGTAAGTGTGTTAAATAATTACCCATAATTGAAGTTGTAATTAATTAATTAATGAAGAGATCAAATAAATGTAATTAAAAGTATTTTAATAAATTTAATTTGTGATAATTATTAAGTAAAATTGATTTTATAGATTAAATTAACCCCATATTAATATAATAAAATATTTTTTTCTAGTTTTACTTCTTCTTCTTTTATTTTTCTAAAAATCCATGAATAAATATTGTCAAAATTGACACTATTGATATTTTGTGAAGATAAGGTTTAATGAAATTATTTAAAAATAAAAAAACATTTATAAAAATATAGAATAATTATTATATAGTAAAATTGTTCTAAATTATTCAATTATGGTCTAATTGACTTAAAATAAGTAAATATTTCACCCTTCTAATATTTTAATATTTTTTACCCAAGGTGAAAATTGAGAAGAATAACTATGTATTAATTAATATGGTAATTATTAAATTGACATAAAAACTAGTATGAAATTTATTCGTTGATAGGATTACAATCCTATCATATCCTATATTTGAAATTGGGTCATTTTTTTGGTGTTTATGTGGGTTTTCGTTTTGTTATGAATTAATACTTTTTAAGGTTTCCAAAAGTACCCCTCACCACAATTATAAAAGGGAAAATCCTCCCTCAACTCTTAACTACATTTTTCGGCATCAATATTGACCATCCCTACCCATTTACCTTATTAAATTTTCTATAAACATTCTATAGGTCCGGGTATTGTTCAAAGGCTAACTCTAGTGCTCAAAGAGTTTATTTAGAGGAGGCATGTCAGAGAAGATGTAATATCATTTACCGATTCTTTCAAAAATATTTTTCTACTTCCACCTCTTGAGTTGATTCATTATAAATTAATAAATCCATAATTACATATATACTGAGAGGTAATTATTATTTTTAAATGACATTATTCTACCTCTTACCCATCCTTGAGAAATGAAATTATGATACGTGTGTACGTACGACTTACCGTCTCCACGTCGTGGTGTAATCTGTTTTCAACACCACCTTACACGGATGGGTATAATGATGGAATTAATATATATATATATATATAATTATATTTATTATGATATAATATTCACCATACACATTAATACCATTCAACAATTATGGGAACGATATCGTCGCTCGTGTGTACGTACGACTTACCTGCTCCATGGTGTGATGTGATTCGTTCTAAATAATCTCCATTAAATCATGATTATATGAATGAATTGAATGAAGAAATGTGATATATATTATACTAATGACATGATTTAAATTATATAACTATAACCTAAAAATATGAATAAGAACTTATCTGAAAAAACATATATAATAACATAAAGCAGTTAACACCCGAATAACAAGTAACAATGAAATTGTACTAAAAAAGGATGAAAATATGATCATAATTGTTCTCCTAAAAATTATTATGATTTCGGAATAAATCATTAAAATTATCTAAATCACTATAACGTAGGTTTAGATACATATAAATCATATTATACCAAAGGTAAGGGATAACTTTAAAAATCTCGTTTTTATATGAGATTTTTATTTGTATGTATTTATTGGTGTATATTTATCATCCACATCCATGTTTCATAAATATGTATTTCAAAATATTTTTAATATCCTCCTAAAATTTTACCCATTAGTGATTTTTTACTAAATTTAATGAATGGAATATTTTGACATTTTCAGTATGCGGTACTTTTTGACTTTTCCCCCCAAAATTACAAGAAGAATGTTTTTGTAACACGTACGAAATAATAGGATTTTCATGATTTAATAATTCCTTATTTACATGAATCCTTACCTACAATATTACAAGGTCATTCTCTCCTAAAATTATTTAATATAAAACTTTCTGGCATTTTGAGGAAGGAAATCATTTTTGAAGAAGAAAGGATATTTTTATCAGGAATTAATTTCAAGTGTTTTCTCAAAATTATTTTCCATCTTATATGACACTCTTTTAGTAAGGTTATATTTATAACCCTGTTATTACTACAATATGATTGAATTTATAATGTAATGTTATTTATTAAATCCATTTTTTATATCAATTATGATATAATTATGTTTATGAAACCCATTTCATTTCATGGGTTATGCTATGGTGAGTGTAATTATGTTTTTATGGAACACATAAGAATGGTTTCATTATGAGATGGGTGGTAAATATATATTCATCCAATTCATTGTGTAAAGATTTATATCTCAATATAAATCACTAGAACAGAAATTTATTCTGGTTTAGTAATACAGGGCTGGAATGAGGAGTGAAATCAGTTCAGTAATGTTCTTTTTCCACTCTGATAGTCTTGAAAATGATCCTCAACTAATATAAAATGATTTTATATGTTTATGTGTGTATTCCTTGAAATTTCATGTCTTATGTTGTGGCTATTGGGATTATATTTCACTTTTATGATTTATATCATGACATGATGCTATGATCTTTTATATGCAGGATATAATTTTCAATTTTTATGTTTTTATGATTATGATATAATTGATATTTCCCTTTTTTACCCTTACTGAGAATCTGATCTCACCCTTTCATTTTTTTCTTTTCCCGATTTCATGAATAATGTTTATGATATTTCAAAAATTATTCAAGTTATGAAGAAACAAGTGGGAGACAATTTATATTTTTTATGAACAAGTTGTTTATGATTCCTAGTTTTTAAAGGCACTAAACATTTATGGTTCTGGCATGGTTTTTGTGTTATATTATGTAATAAATATTATTCAATGTTGAAGTTAAATTTATGAGTAATGTATGGGCTGGTATATCCTAATTAACCTATTTTTTTGGAATCAAGCCCACATATTTCAATTTGATCTAGGATTTAAATTTTTGATGAGGCCCACTAAGGGGAAGGGATTGGGGCTTATGCATAGGAGCCTCCCTTTTTAAGGGATTTGATCAGGAATTATACATTTTTGGATTACTGTTTGGATTGATGTTGGGATTTACATTTGTGGAGAAGTCCCAATTGAGATTCTTTGGGATCATGTGGATTTCATGGTCACCTCCAACCTCTAATGCCACATGATTCATGCTCGGTGTGAGAAACGAGAGGAGGCAGTAGACATGAAGATCACACATCCCACTCTATCCACTAATGGATGGTTCTAGATCCCAAAGGGAAATAGAGTGGGGGATTTTGAGTTTTCTCATGTACTCTTCAGTATTGGTATCTAGGATATTCATGTTTGGTAATCTACCTAGTTATATTCTGGGATGAGATGAAGAGAATATAGAAGTTCCACCTCCTGTTAGATAGTTCAAGGGACTACCATAGGGGGAGTTCTCTGAAATTTATTTTGGGAGAGTAGGGAGTACTCGACACTGGCCCTTATTAAAGGGAAAGGACAGTGGTTCTTCAAAATCCATAGAGCTGTGAGGATCACATGGTTTCCCAATGGTTAGAACCCGCATTACCATGGGAATATAAAATTAGGGGAATTTTGAGGGTATTATTCCCAATGAAGATTATTCACATGACTCTACTGACTAGAAGTATGTAAAATCAAAAGGGGATGTTAATGTTCCGGATGACCATATCATAAATTTCAGGTTTCTTTGGAAGAGGCCTTGGCCTAATCCTATTGGACTGGTTTGCGAAGGGGTTATCATGGGAACTGATGATATGATAGATGGGAGTGATTGAAGCCCAAGAGTGGAATGACCTAGGTTGCCCAATTATTTGTAGCAAGTTCATACAAGGGAAGGAATTCAATCAACATTGCATTGTTCTTTGTAAGTAAGGGGTTGCTCATATACAATTATTATATGCGGACCCGAGTTTTCACCACATTGCATTTTTCTTTGTGGGGATAGGTTCCAACTGTGTAGAATGGTTTAACATGGGATCAAATTCCTCAAGTATAGTGATTTTCTCTATGGAGAAGGGTTCCATCCATTTAGAAAGGTGTTAGGCCAGATTGTATTCCTCTTGTGTAGTTACATTCTATGTGGGGTAGGGTTACACCCACATATATCTTTGTTATGCAATCCTCCTGATAGAAAAGGGTCCACTGGTTCTACACCTCATGGAATGTATTCCCACAAAGGATGTTGAGTTCAAAGACTTCCGATTGATTATATTTTTATCCTAAATAATGCTATTAGATAATTTTTTACCTTCATGAAATATTCAAAGGAGTCCATATTTTGTGGAGTTATAGATATCTCGGTTTATTTGTCCCTCTATTTATCCATTGATCCGTCAATCTCTACTTAGTTTCCCCTTTGGTGGTATTTATAGATATGTGGAGGAACTGGATACGGGTTTGTTCGGCCATCTATGATGAGACCGTGATCCCTGTTTTGTGGAATACTATTGGAGATACCCTGCCCGTAGATGAATTAGTCAACTGGTGAATGGTTTTGTCATTTGTGGGATGGAAATCTCCACCTCTATTCTAAAAATGGCATCATTTTGTTTTTGCGAGGAGTTGACCGTACAGCCTTTCCAATGAACTATGTTTAGTTCATGAAAGATCGTTGTTTGTGGGACAAAAGTCTTTGACTTGTTCCGTAGATGATTTTTGTATATTTTATAGAATCTAGCATCATATCATCCATACCGAGAAATATTTAGTTCATGAGGGCCTCACAAAGCACATATACATACAGTGTGGTGATCTGTAAATGATTTATACTTCACAACATCCTTTCTTCATAGACCATTTTCCCTCCTTTACGCATTTTTCTCTTCAATCTTCCTTTAATTTTTTCCTTTCCATTTACAATTGTTAAGGGATTAATTTGATTTAAATTACATTTTTTCCTAGACCCAACACATGTAAAAAGGCTATATATACACCTCATGAAAAAATATAGATTCATAATAGGACATACATCTCAAAGGAGGAAAATCGAGATAATAATTTTTTACCTCTTCAGTATCTTTAAAACAACAAACCCAAGAAGGAGAGATCCTAAATTGGACATTTAAATACCAGTAATGTTATGTATAATATACATAAAATACATTAATGGTATGTATATACCCCATATAATTGAAACACATGGTGAATAGGGCTTCTGACTCCTAGAAAAAATTGAGATTGAAATATCTTAACTTAATTTTTGAATTGTGTAATACATGTTGAAAAAACCAATATAATAAATATTATTTTATTATAATACTTTCAACGGGGAATATTTACATATATAATAACACATATTATTTTCTGATGATCTTTTATCACCTTTTAATTAGAAATTCTAGGTTAAAGATACCTTCCAGGTAATAACTACTTTATTTTTCATATATGTTTTGATTTTTATTTTATCCCTCATAATTTAATAAAGATTTCAGAAAAAATTAATTTTAAATATGATATAAATATAATACATTTTCATTATATATTTATTTAAATTAATCCATAAAAATTAGTGATAGAAAATGAAATAAACTGTTCATGGGGATGGTTGATCATACGTACGCATGAAAATTGTTTCCATTTTTTTGGATTGAATAAATTAAATTTAAATGATATATTACCATTTAAGAATAATTTTTATTTCATATATATATATAATTTAGTCATTTAGATGATATTATAACTATTCATGTAAAGAGTGAAAGGATCACAGCGCTTTGCAACGCGATAGTCGGTCGTACACACGAGCAACGTTATCATTCCCTCACAAAATGGAAGGAACCATGTTATGTATGATATAATAATAAAATAAGAATTATATATCATATATTTCATATATAGAAAATTAATACATCATTATTTATAATTGTGATACGCTGTAATAGAAAAGTTAAAGACATCGGTTCTGAAGAAGGTACTCCACCAAACACACAAACCATGATTTTGTAATCCATTTGATGGAAAGGGTAGATGGATAATTATTACGAAAAAAGAATAATAACAAATAATTATATGTTATATACATATTAATTATATTTTATCTGTTAATATATAATTTAGGGTGGAAAATAATAAACAAAATTAAATATCATGTTAAGATATTTACCTTTTTCTATGAAAACCATTCTTTGGATATCCTCTTAAGGACCCTAGGGATGATATTTTGGGATTAAAAAATCACTATAATGTCAATAATAATGATTGGGAGTGAATTTTTAAGGTTTTGGTTGAGAAAAATGTGCTCATGGTGTTTGAATAAGTATGGTGAGGGAGTTCTATTTTATAAGTGGGTAAAGGGGGCATATTTGGAAGTTACATTGAAATTTTCCTATAGGATCCAAAATTATAATGTAATTCGCCTGAAAAAATAATCAAAATGACTCTATATTTGAACTTGGGAAGGATAAAGTGGAAATATTCTCATAAAATTTGATTATAAAATTTGTATATGTAATTTTAACTCATATCTTTTTAGTTTAACCACATGATAAACCCATTTTTACCCAAACCATGACGATTAATTTTTACTATTTTCACAATTAATTTTGTTGAAAAATAATTAGACCTTATTAGATAATATAATTTATCGATATTAGAATGATGTAACCATTTTTCAAAATATCATTCACTTAAGTGAAAAATTTTAATTTGAAATGTAATCATGAAGACATGATAGGAAAGAGTGCATTTAAAGAGAAAATGTTCAATGTTCTACTAAGATTTTATACCAATATTCAACATGAAATTGAATATAATGACCTAAATTGGATTAATGGATGAATAGATGAACTGATTTTACATTAAAACCAATTTAAAATATAATTTTTATAAATAAATAAAACTAAAATGTATTTTTTAATTAAAATTCATTATTTTTAATATTCACAAAAAATTGAGACTTATAGAAAATAAACAAAAAAGTTTCACCCTAAGATGATTTTTATTTTCATATTTCAAAAATGAAAAAAAAAATTAGAGAAATGGTAAAAATTATTTTTAAATTAAGTGTGGAAAAGATGGTAAAACAAGTTTTTAAAAAAAATCCAAGCGTAAAATTTAATTTATTCTTAATACTTATCTAGAAAAAACCTAAGATGTTTTCCAAAAATATTAATAAATATATAATATATAAAATTCATTTAAATAATTCAAAAAATTAATTTTTAAATATATTAAGTTAAAACACATTTATATACATAAAATTATATTTTCAAAATATTATTTCATTTATATTCAAAAGGTTTTTCTTTTTTTCTCATTAATTTGTTACAAAAGAATAAATTATATATAAATTATTAAACCATTTATAAATAGTTTATTTAATCATATTCATATCATCCATTCCAATTTCTAGGGGATAATGTTATTATTAAATTATAATATTTTAATAGTATGTCTTGTTTCCTTTAAACTCAGAGTTGAGTATAACACAAGATAAAATAGTTCTTGGGTGTAACAATAGACAAATATAGTGTTGCATGTAATGAAAGATAAGATCATTTTTATATGTAACGAAAACCAAACTGACTTTTTTATAATTCAAAATATCATAAATATTAAATTAATTGAAAAAAAATCCAAAATCTCAGGGTGTTTGAGTTATCATTATCCATGCCATTTATTGAATTGAGTTGTTATAAATGGAGCAGGTATGCTCTATATTTCAATTGATTCTTAATTTATTATTATTATTATTTATTCCTTCTAAAATATTTTTTCCATCTTCATACAACGACTTCCTCAGTTGTAAGTGTACCATTATTGAGCGTTTAATCTCACCTCTTTTTTTGTTTAAATTTCACAAGTTTATAAATAGAAGTGTTAAACATGATATTTTTTACTATAATCCTCTATTTATAATTTTCTGGAAATTTTGAAGACATAATATGGTTTAAGTGGTCTCTTATATATCTTACTGAAGAAGTAAATTACTTTAAAAAAAAGTCATCGGATTTTTATGTTTATATTTTTTCAAAATTCTATAAAGCTCTAAACCTAATATGTCTTGGGACTGTATATTATGTAATATTTTCTATATTTCATTAAAATAATGATATTTATGTACCATAATATATAGTTGGTATCTAATTGTGTTTGAAATGTATTTTTTGTGTGGCACCATGCTTTGGAGTGTATGTTCGAGGCACCCCAATTGGTATCCGAGTAGGGTTTAGATTACAATAGTGGTTAGGATATTTTTTTAGGATAATTTAAGGGTTGATATACTAGGTTTGATCATAATTTAAATGTTATATACAACTATTTTTTATATTATATGATATAATGTTAAGGTAATAATTCACCATTTATTTATAGATTAATATATAAGGATTATATTAAAAACCAATGGATAAGTCTGATAGAAAATTATAGTTATAGGATAACATCTTTATGTTTTGAAAAAGTATATATTTTTGTGTTTATGATAGAAATTAAATTCCTTTATGTGTATTTTTCATACATGAAGCAGCTATCACGGATTTACATAGGGGTAATAACCCTAAAAATGATGGATTTGATATTATGTCGATTTTCACATGGTGCATAAAAAATAGGCATAATTGCACAACTGGTTTTATACTCTATGGGGTTATGTTTTGTTTTATTTTTATTCTATATATGAACCATATTGATGGATTTCAATATGTTTTAGTTAGATATCATAATAAGAAAGTGACCATGGATAACATACACCAAAACATAGATACTATTAAGTTTTGGTACATATTAATTGATATGTACTTTCATGGATAAAAGATAAGTTCAATTTTGAGAGAATTTATTTCAACAATTTTTTGGTTTAAAATATTTTAATAAATTTCAAGGTAATTTGAGAACTCTATTTTTAGGATTATGGTAAGATGTATGAGATAACACAAATCAAATAAAACTATTTTGAAAAAATAATGATATATGTTTAACTAAGGGTTATATTTGTTTAATAAAATATAAAACTAATTGAGTTGTAAGAACTATTGGATAACATAAAATCTTTTTAATGTGAGGAAAATTAAGGTTAAATTTTTTTGTATTTTTTATGATAATTATATTAAAATGATTTTCACTAACATTAACTCATTTTTTAGTAATCATTTAATTCTATATGATTCAAATCAACAAATAAATCTGTGGACAATAAAAAAACTCTCCAAATGGACAACATAATGGGTTAAGGGTTCGAGTGAGAAATCATGTGATTATAAAAAACCATCAATAATTAATTGTGATTAATAAAATGAACATATTAGATATTAAAAATACACTTAAAATTAGATTTATGAAATCTCATTTAAATATAGGTTAAAAGGATAACAAAAGAAAGTAAATTCAATTTTCAGCATGTGAAAAATATGGGAAGAAGCCTGTGTTAAATTTCCTTAAGGAGATAGGTAAATGATACAAATGTTGAGATATAGGTAATAAGAATCACAAGTGTTACATAGAGAGAAGATATATATAATTATGTTTATTTAATTTCACAAGGTTTTGGAATTATATGACTCAACATACCAACACAGGGGCCAATGAGGAAAATAATCACCAATAATGTTGTGAAAAAGGAAAATCCAATGAAGCTCATACTTATGTAGTAGATAGTGAGTTTTCAATATAGAATTTATACCATCCTATTTCAGGTATGTTTTCACTATATAGTGGATGTTATGTTATAAATAAAACCCCATAGTGATGTTATTATCATATAAATTTGTTTCAATGTTTCTGAGAAGTTGTTGTTTTTTGTATGAAGATATTATTACCTTAATAGAATTATATTTGAATTATTAATTGGTTAAATCAATTTATAAAGTTATAATAATAATTTTCTCATATAGATAAATATTATTCTATATCCTAAATATACATAGGATAATATAGAAGGGTATGGTTAGTAATGAGTTTCTAAAAGAAATTACTCTATTATTATGAGCCAAATTACGAGGATTAAATTTATTAAATGAATGATAATGTGGAACTGAGATTTTTAATTTATGAATTTCTTTAAATGGCCAAAATTTGTTTGATAGCTTTCTCCACAAGAAACACTTAACAAAAACTTTAATATTATATATTTTGGTCAAAAACTATATATAACTATGATTCATAAAACCTAGTTGCACAATTATTGGGAATAAATAGGAATAAGTGATTTATTAAATCCATGGATAAATAAAATAAAGGATACTATTAATATAAATTAAATTCAAATAGTTTACATTAAATGGATATTAAGGTCATTTTTTGTTTAGAAAACTATTTTTCAAAAAATTTAATTTTTATGCATTATGCATTTCAATTTTAAGAAAAATATGACAAATTATGATGAATTACTTTTCATATTAATAATTTTTTAATACCGATTTATTTTTTAAATTATATGAAATAACAATATTAATTATTAGTATTTTAAAAAAAATCCAATCAAGACAGTTCTACATTATTTTTTAATATTTTATTCAAAAAATTGAATTTTTTAAATTTATCATTTTAAAAATTTTATACAAAAAAATTAAAATAATTTTTTGATTAAAAATAATAATATGATATTAAGGTGATTTCTTTTGGATTTTTTAAAAATATCTAATTTTTAGGTGAATATTGCAAATTACTATTTTTGAAAATTCAGTGAATTTTATAACAACACATGAATATAAACATAACCTGAAACATATAAAACATTGTTTTATAAAATATATGTATTATAAGTAATATTATATATTTTAAAATATTATATATAAATTTGAAAGCGGTATTTGATATTTTGGAACATATATACAGTTTTCTCCAAATTTATTTTAATACATTATACATTTTTATTTTGAAATTAATTTCTATTGATTTTAGAAATTGAATAAAATTAAATGGATTTAAACATTACAATTAATTTGTCTAAATTATCCAATAATAAGAAGTTTTTAGGCATAATGATTCTTTTACCTAACGTAAAAACTAGTCACCATAGTAAATGATCAAATTGAAAAATGTAATAATTGAAGGGGTAAATAGTTTGATACCAGTTTAAATCATATTTTTAATTTGGTGGTTGATATATTATAAAAAATATCTCCCCATATACTCAATGATTTTAAATTTTTATACTTATTTACATGTTTAACACATTCTCCCTTTATAGTATGTTAAAATATTAACAAAAATTTCATTCTCAAAACATATAAAAGGGGCCTTTTATAACCCCTTCGATACCACTATAAAAATTATGTTTCCCCATAAAACCCTGAAATTTTTATTTACCCTAGAATCATTATTATTTATTTTTATATTATTTTCATAAGATATTATCATATTTCATCCAATTTTAAGCTATTTTAAAGGAAATATTAAAATGAAAAATGTGAGAAAACATTTTTACCTAACTTATTTCTCATATTTTTTTATTTTAAAATTATAATTTTCAAATAAGAACATAATAAAATCTATATTGATAATATAATTAATTTTATCAATCTATATCAATAATAATTAATTAAAATTTGTGTTTTCCCTTAAGAAAATTTAAAATGACATTTGTGTGTGTATAAACAACTACCTTTAGAGGATCCCATGTGGCATTTTCCATAACCAATATAATCATCTGGTAATAATGTTGAATTTAAAAAATAATTATTATATTTATAATATATTTTATATAATTAAAATGTAAAAAAAAATTTGTACTTTTCCCATTCTATGGAAAATCTAATCGTCGACCACCTGTACTTGTGGACCACAACCTCTATAGAACAATTGATTTAAATTTCCCCTTTATTCTCAACCTCACATGGATGACCATGAGAATGTATTTAATGGTTAAATATAATTTTTGATTATATTATCATGGTTTTGGTATAAAAAATTTGAGAACATACTAATGATATGATCAACAAACAATTATCTTTAATCTTATCTTTTAAAAAGAGTGCGCTAAGAGGAAAATAATATCTTCTTTATAAGTAATGATTTTATATAAATTATTTTCAATTTAAAATTCCCTAAAATTATTATTTGTCAAATTAATAAGAATGATATAATATCATTGTTCCTTATGTGTAACTATATTAAAAGAAAAAAACCTCATAATCATCCATTAATCATGGAAGGTTCATGTTTGGGTTAGTTTAACCACCAACATGAAAATTGTAATGAAATAAAATCATGGATGAATATGAGAACTTATTTAGTTATATAATATGATAAAAATATTTAAATAATTTCATTATATTTTTTATTTTAATGATATATCAAGATTTAATAAAATAATTAAAATATCATCCTTCAGTCATTAAGAATCACCAAAACATGTTTATTGTTGATTTTAACCTCATAGACTGCAATCCAAACATCCATGAAATTAAATTATGTATTTATAAAAAAAATTAGAATATATATTATAGTACACTATATGATATAACTGTGATGTAATTTGGAAAAAAAATAGACACTAAAACCACTTTTACGAAATAAGTTTAGAGTGATAAATATTACTTACACCCAATCTTGAAAATAAGAATAAATTAACTAATATATCTGTATATAACGATTATAAATGGGGATAATGGATGATTTTATTTATTAATGATTTTATTTTTTAAGTATCTATTGAAATTTAATTTTATATTTGGGAAATTTCGTGCAATTGAAGAATGAATCATGAATGAGGTCAGGGTTTTCACCTCAAATTTCTCTCTTTGAGACATGTTTGGAATTATGAAATTAACTTAATTTAATGTGTGTATATGTTATATATTTGAGAAATAATATCATGAATTATATTTTAAAAAATATATTTTATGTTCAGTTACTATCCCACACATTCAAGGGGTTTTTATTAGAATATTACTTAGGTTATAAGGGTTCTTTGTCTCGAAATTTATTTCCTTAATGCATGTTTATATTATGCTAGATTTTTTCATCTGAATAGTGTAGTCACATAGGATGGATGTAAAATATTCATATATATTTAATTCATTTAAATAATAATCCAAATCATTTAATTTTAATCAAATGGATATTGACTTAATTGTTACCCCAGTTGTATGGTTTTTTGGTAACTCAATTTTCATTCATTGAGTGTTGATTATTATCCTAAACTTATTATCTGTAAGTTGTTGAAATTATACCATTCTATTTATTCATAGTTTATTCTATAATTTTTTTTGAGGATATACATTCTTACCAAAAACCTCAATATGAAATATATCTCATTTCATGGAATACATTATCTTTAATGGTTCTTCGTTACTCGAAACTCCTTCTTTGAGTTTTAATTTTAAAATAGAAATTTTTCTAAAAAAATTTGGATAATCCACAAAAATAAATTTATTATAGGTTATTTTATAATCATATATATAATAATAATTTTTCAATAAAAAAAATTACTAGTTCTCCTTTTATAGTGGTCTTCTTAAACAAGGGTATATTATGATTTTTTAAATGCTTTTACATTTCAAAATCATGTGTTATATCCTCCACACCACAACATTTGTGAACCAATTATGTCATGTACAATGCTCAGTTATTGGAATTTGAATTTAAAATATAATTTTTTTCATAATATTCCAATTCACTCTTTTTAAAGTTCTGTCTATCTTTATCTTTTACTAAAATGTAAAAAATATTTTCTAAAAACTCTTTTTTGTTTTCACTTCCATTTGACTTATCATATTCTAAAGGATTTACCCTAATGGGGCTCATGTTACATTATTCATCATCTAATATATATTTTTAATGTTTTGAACACATGGTATCAAAAAATTCATTTCATTATCATCTGTTTCATGAAAATATTATAAGTATTCATTTTCAAGGATTTTTCATCTATATCCACATCCATAAAAGTTTCTTTTTTTACTCTTGGGATATGTTCTTTGGAAATCATACACCTTATTTATTTGGATGGATTGTAAAATGGTGATTTCTATTACAAGAACAACCCATAACTACATTTATCTTGTTTAACCATCCAACTACTTTCCCGTTATAGGTTATGATCATGTTATCCCTTTGTGGACATGTGGAAACTTATTCGTGTTATGTATGTTATTATTCAAATAAATTTGATTATTGGAAATATGACTATATAATGTTTAAACATCCCCCATATTTCTCAAAATGGATTATGATAATATTATCCCATATATGATAATGTGGAAAAGTATTGGATTTCCATATATTTTTATTCAATTATGAATGATTATTAGAAAAAAAATTTATGAATAGTTTATTAATTTTACCATATAATGTATTAACTAGACACTAAAATGTGATGGTTGGTACCTAGAATTTTATATCCCATTTATGAGTCCATGGTTATCAGGAGAAACAATATTTTGTGAATTTTTTTGGATACCTACCTAGAACTAGATATTTCCTTGATTGTAATATCATGATGTCTATGATCATGATGTTTTTTCTTATTGTATAGAATTAGTTTTTTGGCATTATGAATTTCAATAATAACAAGCCTCTTTTTTATCCATGTGACTTATTTATTTTCATTTCTATAAGTTTATATATTATTCTCATTAATTTGGTTAATTGTGGAATTATGTTCATTACATATTCCTTATATAAAATTCTTGTTGTGTTTATGAAATGATTTCATCATTTTCATGTTTCCCCTTGATGAGAATTTGAGATCACCCCCTGTAATATTCCCATTTCATCATATTGTTATTTAAACTATTACACATGATACATTGATGACTTATTATGGATTAAGTAGTTTCTTATATCATGGAAATACATTTTACTTTTTTAGAAAAATACATGGGTTTTATTAGCTTATGTTTTTTCCATGTTCTAAAAAACCCTAATCCGAATTGGTCTTTTTAATTTATAAAATGAAATATATTTATTAAGTAAAGTAAATACATATATTTCTACATGGGAATATAAAATTGGTAGAGAATCGAATATGTAAAGTATGTTTTTATAGAATTACGCTCAAGTGTGTTTGTTTAGCGTGTCATAATATATATTAGGGCACTACAAAAACTAATTTTTTAATAGTGTGTTTTTAGCGACAGTTTTGTAAACTACTAGAAATTTTTTAAAAAGAATTATGTGGTGGTTTTTTTATGAATTTCTGATAATTGTTAAAACAATTAATACATGTGACACCTCCCCCCTCCCACGACACCCCCAACCCCCCCCCCCCCCCCAAGTCCCCCCAAATCCCCACACCATGCTGACTCCCTGAATCCCTAGATCTTCACAACCCATCATCATCCCTTGCTGCTCCTTGTTTCATAGCACCTCCCCTATCCACTCCTCATCTAAGGGGTGTTGGATATGTGTCAATTACAATAGTAGTACCCTTTTTGTTTTCTATCATTTATGCCTATTTTTTAAAGGTAAATATATAATTATAATTATTTATAGATAGTTATTAATGTTATTTTTTGTGATGAAAATTTTTAGAGTTGATATGGACTCAGATACAACATGTATGAGATTGGATTCCATGGTGTTTAGAGTGACATGGATTGGGATGGTCTATGGGTAGCTGGGCTAGGAGTGTAGTGTTGATTAAAATATGTTGGAGTTGACATTGATATCTTATTTAATAATAATAAGTTATGATGCAGAATCACTAAGTATATAAGTGTTTGATCCTGTATAAAATATCATAAAACATGATGGTTCTCAAAGTCAAAATGGATTCCCCTAAGGGTGATGTAGAACATGTTAGAATAATGGGATATCTCTCGACTACGTTGTTCCCTATGATCAACTGGTGAACCATAGGTCTGAAATTGTACTTCCCTATCAGTAATGTTCTTTATGTGACCTCACTAATGTTTTTGGTGATAGGTAAGTGTGTGTGATGTGACCTCCCATTAGTGATATGGGATGTGACATTATTTATGGAACTAAGACTATTCCATTTTTCCTTGAGTATGTGGTTATATTTTAAGAAAGTATTCTTATTATCCATCACATCATATAGTTGACCATGTAAATACCTAATATTTGGGTAGTGTGATTAGTTGACCTTTATTTAGTATTTTTTAGTTAAGAAACTCTAATGAGAGGGTTGTGTTACGATACATTGTGTTATGAGATCGATGATAACTACCATTACAGATAGTACAGTGGGATGAGGATCAATTCTTGTATTTTAATAATTAAGTACTATTCACTTTAAAAAAAATTCATGATAATCCAATGTCTTATTCTGGGTTTTGACCCCTTGAACCATGTTTTCAGAAAGATATATTTTTAAAAATGAACTTGTGACCTTTTCAATCCAACTAAATGTCAGATTGATGAACTATGTATTCCTACATTTAATAAATACTCAATTATTTTTTCCTTATAATTTCACATAAATTAAGGGTTAATTTATTAGTTTTGACTTTTGTAAGCATATTTTAGAGTTATAAAATAATAATTTTTCCAATTTCAATCTTTAAAAGAAAACCAAAACTCATCTTGAAGTGATTTTTACTCTTATATTTCAAAAATTACTCACCAAAAATTGTCCAAATATTTCAAAATAATCCCAAGTAATTTTCAAGGATTTGACCCTCTAATATCTTTTTTTGAAGTCTTTTATAGCATTAAAAAAATATTTTCGTTTATTTTATCCAAACCACACATATATAGATGTTGGAATCATTTATAGGTGTTAAAAATTATCCAATAATAATTGTTCAAAAATTACAAATAAATTTGCGGTCATTTTCTTTATTTTAAACATTAAATGCATGTTTGAATAATTTTTAAATAATAAAACTAAATTTTTCGTCATTCTTATAAAAATATGCCTCGTATATATGTGTAGCCTTTTCTTATGTTTCACAAATTAATAAGTTATAGTAGTAATAAGATTTCATGAAAATATAAGGTTCTTTATTGGTTTTAAATCCTTAAATAAGGTCTTTAACAACTTTTATATATTTAAAAACATTATTGCAGTCATTATAAGCACAATGTAAATAAAATTAGTGTTCTATAAATTCATACATGTAAAAACTTATTCAAATATAATTTTCTTACCATTTAATGAGAATTCGTGGATTTTTTAGGGTTTCACGTTAAATACAATGATCTTGTGTGGAATGCTTATTTTATTCCTCATGTGTACATGAATATGTTAGAATATACTAGGGGAATCTAGTAAGGCCATATGAAGATGTATTTATCACACCATTCACAGGAACACCTATGTGCATACATACCTTATATTTAGATTTCATCTAAGAAAATCATATGTAGTCGATAGTTCATGTAAATATTGATTCTTATTTTTTGATAGGGTGTATAGAGGCCTGAGGATGGATGTAGGTCTAGATTTCTGGTGTTTATTTTTTTTATTTTATATTTTTTATCAACCCTTGGGGAATTAGTGTTTTTATGAAAATATGAATTCTTCATGGCATTTAATTTATAATTTTCTTTATTTAACTATTTAAATCGATAAGTGCTAGATGTCTTGGTTGTTTTCCATTATAGTATGCTCTAATTTGATGTATTTTCCCACCATAGAATATGGACTAGTACCTTACAACAGTTTTCCAGTGACTTTCATATGTTTTGGAATGCTTTAAGTGTGTAGAACCTCTTTTAATATAATTATTCAAGAATAGGGAATGCAATGTGACACCATAACATTTAGTTTATTTTATAAATTGGGTAGTTGGAAGAGGGAAATATGAGAACCTTATCAAATATTGTGATAGAATATATATATGGGAGTCATGAAAACCTATTCAGTGGTAATTCCTGGTTACCATGAATGTGGGACGGTTCATATTTCATTTTTATTCTATGATTGTGTTTTTTATGGAATATGATTTTCTTACAGAAGTTGTTATTTTAAATTTTCAACTCCTCTATAACTAGATTCATGTCCATGTCCATACACCATATTTGGAATATATTATATTCAAGATATATACATAAATGAATTTAATTGGAATTTTAAAATGGGATTTAGTTGTTTAATATGTCAAAAAACATATATATATATGTCAAAAGTATTTAACATCAAGGAATTTATGTTATATGATTGATCCATTCATAAATATAATTATTGATAATTTTGGTGTTTGAACTCATAGAGTTAGGAAAATTGATTCTTGATCCCTTCTTCTTAATTTATATAAGAAAAAATTATTTAACATATTCATATTTTATTCAACTTGTATATATGAGCCTATTTTATTATTTAGTAATAGTTATGTGTTTTAATTTTATTTTAATATTGCCTAATCACATTTAGATTTATTTGGATAAAAGTTACATCACATTACAGAGGAACACACCTTAGTTTGCTAAGGGTTTGTCAGAGTTTTTTTTTTTGAATTTCCAATCGATCCATCGATGGGAGAATAAGATGTCCATGATCAAAATGTAAAAGTAGAAGATGGTTTAAGAGAGATGAAGTTTATGAACACTTGATATTGAATAAATTACCTACTTAATATTTGTGCTAGATTTGTCCTGGATAATTGAATGTTACAAAAAGTTTTAGAACTGATGTCAATCTAATGAATGAGCTCCAAACTTCATCGATAATAGAAAATGAAATGAAAAAACCTTATAAATGATACATTCATAATTTCAAAACACCAACATCAAAATCATAACATATCAGATTAACTAATTGAGGGGGCTATAAATAGTAATGTGAAAAGTGATGTCTTTGAGACTATATGACAACATCATCAAGATTCTAACATGTCATTGGATCCTCCTATTGATTCTATGGAAACTAATGATATAGAAAAATTCACTGGGAAGACAGATATGTTTCATGGTTTATTTGATTATGGTAATTAAGATTTGTATAGTGGATGTTTGAAATATTCAAAACATTATTTTCAGTGGATGTTGTAACATATCAAATGCCTATGTTGAATTAAAAATAAGGTCATTTCCATGATATTAGAATTGTTGTCTGACGCATTTTCGGAAGTAAAGATACATGAGTGCTTTTATGATATGAAAAAAAAATTAACAAGCTTGGCCTGAATTATAAAAATATTTATGTGTGTCCCAATGATTTTATTCTTTATTGGGGAGAGGATTAAAGAAGACAAGAATACAAGAAATGTTCTTCCTCTAGATGGCAGTCCATGGGTGATGTTGGATGTTTGAATCAACATACTTCCATGAATAAGAATCAAATGAAAACACTATCATTGTTTTTTCATCACTTTCCTTTAAATCCTCAATTGCAATGATTTTTCATGTCATCAAAAACTACCGAACTCATGAAGTGGCATTCTGTAGATAATAAAAATGAAGGGTTAATACGACATCTAAAAGATTCAAAATTTTGGATGATATTTGATTCATTACATCCATATTTCTCATATAATCCTATGAATATTATATTGGTATTGGTTTCTAATGGATTCAGCCATTTTGGGACATTGAGTACCAGTTATAGCATTTATCCATTTGTATTGATCCATTGCAATCTGCCTCCTTGGATGTGTATGAAACAAACATCTTTTATCATTTTTATGATTATTCCTAGAAAAAAATTCTTAGAAGTGATATTGATGTATACTTTCATCCATTAATTAAAGAATTATAGATGTTATAGAGAAACAATGTTGAGATATATGATGCATCTTCAAAAACAATGTTCAAAATGCTAGCTGCTCTAATGTGGAACATTAGTGACTTCCCTGGACTTGGGAATTCATCTAGTTGGAAGACATACATGGGTATGGATTTTCCGGATTATAACATTGATTTTTAGCCCAAATGGCTACCTCATAGTAGAAAATTGTGCTTCTTGTTTCATCGAATATTTATCAATGCATCTCATAGATTTCAGCTAAACAAGTCAAAATTCAATGGATTCATTGATCGTTGACCAACTCAAAATTTTTTGACATGTTTTGAAATATTGTCACAAAATAGAAATGTTGAAACAGAATTGGGGAAGGTTCATCACTTTAATGATAATGGGAAATGAGTTCGAATTTCATCATTAAGTGATATTGGAATGCAATAATGGAAGAAAAAAAGTATATTCTTCAAACTTCTGTATTGGGAATTTAATTTTTTTCATCATAATATTTATGTCATTCATATTGAGAAGACGTTTTGTGAAAATTTGATATTCATATTATTTAATGAGAATGGAAATTCAAAGGATCATCTCAATACTCGTAAATACTTAGAAATAATGAACATAAAACGTGATCTCTGGATAGTTGCGAAAGGAATGTATGCTCTAGAAATTTTTCATATGATAAATTGGAAAAAAGATACGTTCCTTGCAATTTTTAAACATGTGAAGATATCTAATGGGTATTCAAGTAACAACTCTTAGGGTGTTGACATAAGGAGTTATAGGTTACAATGATTGAAAAGCTATGATTCAAATATTTTGTTACAGACGTTACTTCCATTGGCATTTCATATATTATTGCCTACAATGGTTTCTGCTATTATACACCAATTATGAACCTTTTTAGACAACAATGTGAGAAAAATCTACATCCATTTCAGCTTGAAAACCTTCAGGATAGATTATTATTGACACATTGTGCAATGAAGATGATCTTTCCTTTATCATATTTCACTGTGATGAGCATTTGAGTGTGCATTTGATAGATGAAGCTAAATTAGAAGGCCATGTGAATTATATATGGATGTATACAGTTGAGATTTAATTTGTTGATATTTTTTTCATTTCAATAATAAATTCTTGGATCTTCATTAAATACACAAATTTGTTTTTTTATTTTATTTCAACGATATCCTAGACATTTGAAATCATATGTGAAAAATAAACCTCAACCTGAAGACTCTATTTCTGAAGGATATTTGGCATAGAAGTGTCTTACCTTTTTTTCATGATAACAAGATGATATTGAGATAAGAGTCAATCTATGTGGAGGTTTTGAGGACACATCTACTAAATCTGAAATACATCGGAAATACAAAATATTTCTTGTTATTGGTCGATCAGTTGAGAGGATCTCAAATGTTACACTATGAGAAATAGAATTATTACTATCATATAGATATGTGCAGCTGAATAGTGAAATTGAAGATCCATTTACTGAAGAGTTGAGGATATAAAGAAATAGACAAATGAGGGGATCAAAATGAAATTATAAATATATAGAAAAGGATGTTAATAAATAACTTGTAGAAAGTTTTTCACAATGTATAAGTTCATATATATTGTAATCAATATAGATATTAGGTTGATACATATATTTGGAAAATATAATAATGTATATTAATTATTTAAAGCATGATTACGGATACTCAAGTATATTTTACCTAAGATTTGATGTTTCTTGCATGAGGTCCTCTCAAACAAGCTAGAAAGTTCACCATGTACAATGTGAATGGATTTAGATTCTATACAGTTGATTGATAAGAGGGTTTGAAAACATAGAATAGTGGCGTATTTACATTTTATGATGTGGACTAATATGGAAATTTTACTGATATTATCTAATTAAACTACCATGGGAATTTTTCATTTGTTTATTTCAAATGAAATTGGGTGGATATTATCAGGGGTGTTAAAAGAGATTCATTGCAATTTACTTCTATAAACTTATCTCGCTTGATTGATATTGGTTATTGTGAATTTCATGATTAGTATATCTTATCATCATAAGAGAAAATGGTATATTTTTTGTAATATGACATAGATGCAAGGTGGAGTGTAGTTCCTCATGTAATATACAGATACATGTATGATATGGGTGATGAAGTGGATGATTTGGAAACTAAAATTTATTCACATAAATTGTATGAAGAAGACTTATTTTTCTATCATGTTATTGAAAATATTAGTCTTGGTAGAGTGGATGGTGTTGATGAAGTAATGATTGAGTAGGAAACTGACATGATTGAATGAGAAAATTATTGTATATGCAGTTATGTATTGATTCATCAACCACCTATATTATTTGTGTAGTCATTCATTATTATTATTATGTATATTTTTTTTATTGTTCATCTGTTATCATTTATATTTTTTTCTACATGAATATTTCAAAATATATGTTATGAACATAATTTTATTTTATAAAATTACAGGAATTCCAAGGGGGAAGAGTTACACTCACACTGCATTGTCAAATAGTTTTTTCTCGAAGATGATCGACTCTGGTAATCTTTTCATTAGTTTAAATATTTATTAGACCATTTTATCTATTTAATATATTAAATTGTTTATTTATCATTTTTTAATCCAGTCATCGTGTTTAGGCCACCAAGTATCCCTAATAGAAGTGTGGTTGAATGTTTATAAAAAACTGATGGGTGTTTTGTTAATTATCCTACCATAGAAGTTGGGGTAGGAATTTATTTTATATTATAATAAATTATTATCACTTGTCATTATGTTAATATATATTTATTCTTATTTTACTGATATTTTATTTGTAGGTAAAAATTAAAGAACTGCGGAATGTGAATCCCACATAGTCCTAGTCAAACTCATAGGATGACCCATTTGGTAATGTTATTGGGAAGAAGAATCATGGTCAAGTGCATGGATGGGTTTGGGAATTTTACCATATGAGGTCTTTAGCAGGAACATGAGGATTTCAACTAATGACCAGTGGTGAGGAGGTAAATCACAAAGCATCAAAATCATTTAGTTCACAAAATTTTATCAATTTTAAGTTTAAATATAAATATAAAACATTGTTTAATTTTCAATATAATTGCCTTAGAGGTGCCGGTAGCATGAAGTGGAGATGGAGATAAAAAGGGTGATGATAAGAGTTTATCATTATGAAATGATTATTAGAGAGGGTTTTTTCATGTATCAAAACATCCAATGTGGATATTTTTTATCTTTTTATTATATTTTAGATGGTATCAGGACAACGAGTCTCCTATGTATGTGTTGTATAACCATGTGTCTATATATTGTGCTTCAACTATCTATGGAGATTGAAATTTCTATATGATCATATATGATGTTTATTATCATGACTTTTTATTACATAATGGTTGGTATAACTATTATATACTATTATTTCCCACTTATTTTTCAAGGTGTCTTACTAATTATGTTCACACTCACCCCTACATGGGCTTTTCATGCATAATTTTTTTCTAATATATACAACTGGTAGATGGTGTCCCTAGTGGACCTAGTATTTATGGAATATAGAAGTAAGTGGAGGCACTGACCATGTTTTGTGGTCAGTCATAAGAGTCTATGGTTGGGAAATCCTATTATTTTCACTTTCAGTTGTTTGTAGATTGGGACATACATTCCTTCTTCTAGGTTTGGCAGGTGTTTTACCCTTTTCCTTTCTTGGATATTTATCTATATCATTATAATGTATTTCCTAGAGGTTAATACATGAATTTTTTTACACATAATGGTTTTATTTCATTATACTTATGTAGTATTTCATGGAGTTGATTGTGTGTTTGTGTTCATGTACAATAGAATAATGCCCCCCACTTCAGTGATATTCTTACTCTCTACTTATCGTTATCCCATCATCTATTGTGGGTGAACTTGTGGTGCTTCTCTCAGCTTACTGGTGTCCCAAGTATAGTCCAAATAGGTAAAGTCATGACACAAAACCCCATGGTTTTCTCCAAGACCATAATCTCTATGTAACCCAAACAATTATTTGAAATTCTATACCATTTTCCAAATCTCACATCATGACCCAGTCCTACTGACCAAGGATTGTTTTATGTTACCTCTCCCCAAACTGAGGTCTTATATCACATATCCATATAATGATATCTCAATACTATATAATATATGATAACCTCAATCTATATAGCCTCTGTTCGATTAATTTCCTCTGGTTGTCACCATCTTTGTTAGAGATCAATCTTGAGGAGTTGGGTGATCTCCCTTTTGGGAGATTTTTGTTCTCTATTTGTGAATAGACCCTGTTTTTTGAGATCTACCTTGTTGGTCTTGGATAATATAGGGGATGTAATCAGGTAACTCAAACTATGTGGATTCTAGTTGATCTATCAACATAAATGAATCTATGTTGTTTTTCGTGATCTCATAAATTGGTGGGAGCAGTGTTGGATTTCACAAGATATCATAATGTATTTACCTGTTGTATAAATCCAATTTAGTTTTAAGATTTTATTATGGAATTTTAGGCAATATATTGATATTTAGGGTGATTTCTTAGTTAGTTAAGAATTTTTTATTAGTTTTGAATCACTAACAACCCTTTTGATTCTAATGGTATTCATGATAGATGGTTTCATATTGAGAATTGTTTATTTATTGTTAAATTAATTTATCTTTTTTAAAATTTTGGTGGATTTATTTTTAACATGTGAAGCCTCATTTTAATGGAAGTATGTTGATTCTATGTAGATAGTTTTAAATTTCTTAAATTTATGTTTTCTTTGTAAATGTGTTGTGTATTAGTTTAATGAATTAGTGTACTTTCAATGAGAAATGTATTGATTCATTAAATGTATTGAGAAATATATTGTTGATTCTTTCAATATTTTGATTCTTTCTATGTTTTTATGTATTATTGATTCTTTTAATGTTTTGTGTCTTGTTTGATTCTTTCAATGTGTTATGAAATTTATTATTTCTTTCAATGTGTTGTTTTCATTTTCAACGTGTTGATTCATTATATTTGGGTGAGATAAACATACATTGATTCTTTAGTTTTAACATTTGTTTCTTTTCTTCTACATTGATGATAAGTTTGATAATCTAGTAAAAAATTTAATTTCACTATTGTGATGTTCTAACCGCATGTTATGGGCTACAGAATCTGCAGCTTTATTTTTTAAGATGCATGAGATAGCGGCGGTTTAAACCGCCAATATATAAAGGATATTTTTTGTGGTGGTTTAAAATTCCACTATATTCTGGTATTTTTTTAAGTAAATAGTAAAAAAAATTCATTAAATATGAAAACAAATTACTCACTAATGATTTAATCCATAATAGTGGTAGTTTTTTTGGTAAAAAGTCCAAAATTTAACTGTGATTTTTAACCGTTGGTATATCCGAGTTATTTTTAAACAGAAAATGGACACTAAATCCTAGAAAAATAATACTAAAACCGACTTCTATGAAACTTTCTAGAAACCACCACTAAATGGAATAAATAGCTCCATGTTGACTGCCGACACCAATTTTTGTAGAAGTTTTTTGAAACCATCATAGAACCATATAGAGGAAGTTTAAATGACCACTAGATGCTCAATTTTTTGTATTGGGGAATTTAAAAAATATTAAATAAATTAATTAATTAATAATTCATTGTACATTGTTCATCACCCACTATAATATTCACCACAAATACCCACAATACCTATTCTTCCAATTTCAGTGGAATACATTGTCTCTTACTAGGAAATACCAATAAAACACATAATATGAAGAAAATATTTAGGAAGGGTAAACATTTACCACTTATAAAAAATTAATAATTAGGAATACATAGCATATACAAACACCCATATATATAATTTTTCATGTGTAATATGTAATATAAGAAACCAACCATATAGAAAATAGATCATGAGGATGTTGTAACATAGATAACTTCAAATATATGAAATAGATCATGAGGAAAGAAAAAAAATGCCAACATCATGAGTATGATATAGTCTTAAAGAATACCTAATACATCCATCCTTGAATGTAGGAAATTTATCCTGATTAAATCATTACAAAACCAACCACTCGTGTAGAAAACAGATCACAAAGAAGGGATAACAAAACCGGTCATCCATATATTATACTCTGAAGGATTAATAACTTCTTAACACCATATCAATCGCAATAAAGGACCTTATAACCAAAATTCATTCCAAATATAGATTGTTAATTCTAACTAGGTTTAAAAATACTTAATATTATCATGAAAACTCACAATCAACCCACTCATGGAAAGACATTTCACCTTGAACAATTAAATTAGATAATTAATCATGTTGGTAACTAAAAATTCATATACCCTCTCCACTCAATATAAACTATCAAACCCATGAATTATATTAAATTTATTTTTCATTTAATTTCCATTATTACTTTTTTTGAGGTTTCCCATTCATTTTTGTGGAAATGGTGGGTTTTCAAAATTTGGGCCAAACTGTGAGCCCATTTTTATGTTTAAAAATAAATTTTGATTATTTTATAACTCTTTAAATTTTCAACATTTTACACCCAATACACTTCCCAATTGGAACCCCTAGTATATTAAAACCACCATATCAGTTCTTACCCCATAAGAATCCATAATAATGATGGATTTGGTTTTATTATTATGGTTTTGGGGAAGCTTGTAATCCCATTTCTTGCTTTAAATTATTTTTATATTTTTCAATATCTCATTAATATTTTACTTTTTTTAGTGATTCCACATCCCATAAAATTATAAAAAACCTAGGCTCACTCTAATTACTTATTTTTTTACTTTCTAGCTCATTTGGATCGTGGATTAGAGAAACAATTCTCAGGGTCTCTCAAGTCATCCAGATTTGAGAAGATGTTTTGATTATTTCATAAACCTTTCAATTTTCACTCTTTATCCCCCATTTCAGTCCCCAAATAACCTAATATGACTCATTTAAGCCTAACTATTAGTTTTGGTTTCTTGGAGATTCAACTATTGGTGGATTTGGGGAAATTTCTTCAATATTGTTCACGGTTACTGATTCCTTCTTAGTTTCTTTCATTTTCCTTAGGGTTTCCTCCCTCTTTCATGAAGTTCAAAAATATAAAGAAGTTGGGGATCAAACATAGGGTTTTATTTTTTGTATATTTTGTCAAATATTATGGTTTAAGGTTGGTTTCCAACCCATTCTGGTGTGGTGGTGGTGCGGTTGATGTTTTGCACCAAGTTTTGAGGTTTTCGACAGAAAAATTTAGGTGATTCATTGTGTATCAATTTTATGATGAGTTAGATTGATATATTTACTCATTTTTCATATTACTAATACGTTGTGTGTGGTGAATAAACTTTTTCTAATTGATTTGGTAATTCATTTAATTTTATAGTTTCATTTTAGCTTGAAATTGGGTGTTTTTCAAGTGTAACTCTTGGGCTGTTATTTGGCTGTATTTTATAACATAAGAAATTGGTTTACTAAATCTTTTCTGGTCTAAAAATTCATCTTTGGTAGGGTATTTCTACTCCATTAGGTTTGAAAGTGTATTTTTGAATGGGATTTATGTGTAAAACCATGTTATGGATCCTGAAAGTGTTTTATGAAAATTTGTGTGTTTTCATGTGCATCTTTTGTGGTATTATTCGAGGAGATTTTATAATACTTGAGATTGGTATAATAAATCATTATAGGGAATCCAATTTTGTTTTCGATTGGTATTGGTGTTATTTTTTCCTTGAAAAATGGTTTTGATATGGGTTTTATGTGAAAAGCATTGGCATGCTCCTTAGAAATGTTTTAGGAAAGATTTGAATGGTTTAATGATTTATGTAAGAGGAGAGACCATTTTAGAAAACTGTTTTCTATTGTGTATATTTTTAAATGGTAAATTTTAAATATGAAAGGTGTCTTCATTTTATGTGTATCCTCTTGGAAATTGTTTATACAAATGTTTAACAAAATTATTGAAATGTGAATGTGATGTGAACGTGATGCGGGTTGTTTTATGTGAGTGTGATGGGAAAAATGGATTTTGTTTTTGAAAAGGGTATTATGAAACATGTTATTGGGCTAATATGTGATTTTTAGAATCTTGGTAAAGATATTATAAAATTTTTAAATTATGTGTTGAATTTTCAAAGATATACAAAATGTGTTGTGGAAAATTTGGGTGTGAGTTGGATTTCAAAATAAATTTGAAGGAAAATGGGGATGATGTGCTTGTGTGATGTAAAAGTGGGATGTTTGGTATATGTGTGATGTGGAATTGGTATTTTCATGTGAAATTAATATTTCATGGCTTCTTTAATTTGTTTGAGAACAATACGGAAACCAGGGTATCTAGGTGGGTAGACGTTTACCAGTATGTTAGTGGTCCCATTGGGTTTGGCCTCAGTTTCATGTAAAAATATTGACACTTACAACAATAAATAAAATATGATGATGATTTTGATTATTGGGTACCACAACGGTATGGGTATGTTCCCAACTAGTTGCTCGTACAGGAGAACATATATTGTGATGGTTACTCTCACCGAGATACAAGGTACTTGGGACCCACAACGAGCTAGTGCCTAGGGGTTATTTCCTATTACTTGTGCTCATTATATGATTTACTCTTCTGGTCATCATACGGTATGTTTGGATGTATATTTTAGCATATTTTTAATTTTAAATAAATGTTTTTATTCTTTTAAATAACCCACTTGAAAAAAAAAATTAATTTTTAATGTTACGTCTTTTAGAAATCGTAACTATCATTTCATGTTTTTGAAAACATGCATGCTTTTCATATTTGAATGTTTATCACATGGAATATCATAGTTGTGGTATCCTACTAGGCTTTGGTTCACACCCAACGTATACTTTTGGCTGTAAGTAGTCTTTCTGATTTTGTTGCCGCAGGTTTAGATACAACTTTTGTGCATATGGTTCGGATTTTAGCGGTCCAATGTGATGTGGTGTTGTGGAGTTGGCGTGAGGGAGGTGCCTCTTTCCATATGGAGGTTCTGGGTTTTCATTTCTGGTTTTGTACATTTTTAATGGTATTTGAGCATTGTTTTATGTTGTGTCATTAGATTCTGAAATTTTATAAATGTTGATTTTGTTTTAAAAATCCAGATTCGTTTTATTGGATTCGTTTGTTGTTTTAAGTCTATAAAATCAGGTAAATAGTTTCCAATTTTCAGATTATGATACCCGAGAACTAGTGCATCCCATGAGGATCGGTAATGCCCTTTGGACCTTGTTGCGGGCTGGGTTTTGTGCCAGTTTAGATGGTGACCCGATTCTGTTTGTGACGTAAACACACTTGATAAAGCTTCAACCCTTCCCATATAAGGAATTCCAAGAATCATACCCACTATAACATCCTATACTTTTGTGAATATTTTTCTAAATTTTCATTCTTAAATTATAAGTAAATATTATGGATTAGTTTTTTTTGTTTTCTTAATATAATCAATGAATTTTTAAAAATATTTATTACCGAAGTAGTTTAATTTAAATAAAATTATTCCAAATGTTAATTCACCTATAATAGAATATTATAAAAAAATATTTTTTTGTCTAAATGTTCTTATACAATCAATTTTACTGTATTAATAATTATTTTTACACATATAGTTATATTTGTTAAATAAATTTCTTTTATTTGTAGTTTTATTTTCATACCATTATTTAAATGTAAATTTATTCATTTTTATCGAATTATTATCAAATTATAATACATGTAATCATAATCACAAAATCATAACAGATATTTTTTTAAAGTAGTGTAAAATAACATAATATAACAAAATAATTTATAATTTCTACACTAAAATAATATTTTAAAATTAATATTTATTTTATATACTATTTTATTTAATTTATAAATTATAGTTATCATATTTATTTACATATTTTATTAATTTAAAAAGACATTCAAAACATTGAATAAAGTGTTTTATAATAAAACAAAAATTATAGAGTATTTATAAATTTTATTTAAAAATATAATTTATTACAATTATAGGGAATTATTATCCCCAAATTGTTATTAACTTTTCATAATCTAGTTTTTAAACAGGTAAAAGGGTGATTTATACAAACCTGTAATCAAAGTGTATAAAGCTCGTCACACCAAAACTATTTTCTTAAGTATGTATTTTATAGATAAATTCATCAAAATTAAAATATAAATTTTTTGAAATGTATATGTTTTAAATGTATAAGTAATTAATTATAAAATATATACTAACTAATGAATAATATATATATATATATATATTTACTCATAAAAAATATATAGTTTTTATTCCAAATAAAATATTTTTATATATTATTAGTATTTTTATGTTAAAATTTTTATATTTATAAATTAATTTGATAAAGTGGAAATAATTTTTAGATTCATAATTTCATAATTCTTGTAGTTGAAACGTTTGTAATTTTTTTTGAAAAATATTTTTTTTGAGTGTATAGTAAAAAAATTAATCTTTATTAATGTAGTAATATTCATGGCATATAATGTTATAAATATGACTAAAATTTTAATTTAAAAATATCACGACTGAAAATTTATTTTATTAGTAAAATAATTTATTTAAAAATAAAATTTTTTATTTATAAAACTATATTTTAACTTTTAAAACAAATTTTTATTTAATTCAAACAAAAAAACAATTTCTGATTCCTTAATTTTTATAAAATAATTCCTAGATGATTCTATATTTAGTGTGTAAAAATTTCATATAACCCTTTAATTTAATGTCATACACTAATGAAACCCGTATTAATCATCAATATTCATAATATTTAGCCCAAATATATATATAATAAATAGTTTATTCTAAAATATCCTTCCCCCTTGTCTATATAAACTATTATCCTTTACCCCTTTCTCCTATATTACAAAACACTATTATTTTATAATTATCAAACCAAATAACTCTCTAACCTCTCATATAAAAATCCTCAGGCCCCTATTGTGGATAAAATTACCTTCTCTAAAGGATTAACCCTTTTTCAATTAGAGGGGACTCGAAGAGCAAGATAAAATATCTTCCATCCATCCATATTCTTTTCCAACTTTTGGGTTAAAATATCTTTTAAAATTTCCTTGTTACATACTTAAATTAAATTAATCATATTTTATTATCATCATTTTAACATATTATCAATTATAGATCACTCATTCCCTCCAATAAAACACTTTCTAAAAGTTGTTACTACATCAAATTTTGGGTTCGCAAGTTTCTCACTCTATCCCTTACTATGTGAAATTCAATTAACATATATTATAATGAAACATAATCTAAATTTACATAAATTATTCTATTTTTTTAGAATCATTTATATCCATTATTGATGATATATCACCAATTACCTCTCAAAAAACCCATATCCATAAGCCATTACGATTTCGAAATATAGTTGTCTAAAAATGAATGCATTCACATCAATTCTCCCCTAAACCATTTCAAAAAAATAATGATATTTAAAAATAAATTCAAAATTTTACTTTAATAATAATTTTTTTTTCTAAAATTAAATTATTTATGTTTTTTCTATTCTATTAGACATTTGAAGACCTCGTTCACCTATGGTGGTTCTACACTACTTAAGTGAATGATTATGTTTTATTCTTAAATTATATATTTTTGGGTAATATTAAAAATAAATTTCATGATTTAATATAACATTAATAATAAAATAATATCATCATTGTGATTATTTAATGTAAATATGGTCATGATAGTAATTTATTAAAATGTTAACAATCAAAGTTATTTCGATCATATAAAACAAGATTGTGAAGAAAAAATAATGCATTTCGAATTATTTTTGAATATATTAAAATTTTGATGTATTGAAGTTCTTTAATGAAATTATCCCTTTAAATTGAAACTCCAAGGGGTTATGGAAAAATTCCTTAGTTACTATCAATAGTTATCATTAAACTGATATAATTTTGGTATGTTGAACCCAACTACCCCAAAATAACCAATGCATGGAAAATTAAACTAATAAATGTTAATAAATTAATTAAAAGAAATAATTATGATGACATAAACATAAATAAGTCAATTAAACAATTAATTAATTAATATAATTTAATTATTCATGAGGTTAAATGATATACCACGAAAACGGTGGCATGAGGTAAGGGTTTCTCTCCAAATAGCTATTATTCTAAATTATTGTTCATTTATTAATTATCCTACATTCCCTATCTCAAATCCAAGGTGTTTAATGTGTAAATATATATTTTACCTTGATTTTTTAATGAATTTATAAACTCATTTCCTTCTTTATGTATTTATAGTTCATACCTTGAATTATTCATAATATTTATTTCTCATTACTCTTCATTCTTAGTTTATATTCTCAATCACCGTATATATCTCCCAGTTACTCCTTATATAATCATAAATATTTACTTTATTTTATTTATTATTTATTCTCCATCCACTTTCATGGTATACTAATTTTGTTTGTGGTTACCTTCTTAATATTTCACTAATTAAAACCTGGTGATGTTTGTAAGGGAATCATTTAAAAATAATATCTTTCACTCTAAGTTTCTTATAATTTAAATCTAATTAATGTTTTTGTTACATTTTTCGTATATATGTTTTTAGAATAATGGTTTTAAATAGTTCTTATAACTATTGCAAAAAAAAATTAAAGTGAAACATTTTCTATTTTTTTTAAAAATGTTATCAGAAATTATGAAATCTCATTCAATAATTTATGATTTAATTTTCTCCCTAAAACATCCAAGATTATTAGTATTTATTTTTATTGTATATTATCATAATTATTTATTTTTGAATTATAAATTTTCAATAAAAAATTATTATATTCATGTGTATATTTAAAAATGATGTTTCCTTGATTACATCAACATTGTATAAAATCTAATAAATTACTTTGTTAGTGACTATATAATCTATCTTTTCTGTTTATAATATTGTCCATATATTTAAATACATTTTTTCTGTACACTATTTTTTTATTTATTTTTTATTTCCCTTAGTGGTATCTTTCTCATAAATGGATTTTTTTTCAACACAGTCCTATAATTCACTGTCCACATTATTTTCTTTGTAAGGTACAGTCAAAATGAAATCTTTATAAGTGAAATAATATGTCCCAACATTTAACATTCCTTACCATAAACTATTCATATTTGTATACTTTTTAATGTCATTCCCTTAGTAATTGTAATGACCTGAAATTCTAGAATTCTTAAAATTGGAGTTATGTTTGACAATTTACGTTACATTTTACACCTAAAAAACCAATCCAGAACATTTTAAGACAAAATTATTAATAAATCTATAATAAATACTAGTGTTTTAAATCATTAAATATTAATAATCAAAATAACTAATATGAGTCCATATTGAAAAAATTATTTATTTTCAACAAAATCTAATTTCTTTGTATCATGTATCATTTTTTCAAAGAATAATTTTTAAGTCTTAAAACAAAAATATTATAAAATAAAATTAATTTTTGACTTCATCACAAAAAATATTACTTAGTAAGAAATTTTGAGTTTTTTATAAAGGGTTGATTTTCTATCAAAAAATACTGTTTTTGATATAATAACTATTTTTAGGATATTATAATTATTTATGATTATCTTAGAAGAATAAAAAACTTTTAGTGATGATTTATTAATATAATTAAAGAAATTATGTATTTTAAAATAATCTATAAACTTATAATTCTATGTCCAAAATTTTTAAAATAAAATTAATATGTTACTTTAATTAAAATGCATTTTTTGGTATTTTACTCTAATTGAGTGTTTATATGGTGAAATTCGGTTTTATATTACCATTGAAGCCTCGAAAATTTTACTTTATTATAATAAGTAAATTTATTTCTTTAAAATATGTATCCAAGGTAATTATTTCTTATATATAAACATAATGTTAAAATTATTATTTTTTAAAAAACTATTTAAACACAATTAGTTCTGTTTATTTTAAGATTAACTTATAAAACCATTAGAAAATTATTTTTTGAAAATTATTTTTAAATGTGAAATCATAACCTCCAAATTGGGAAAAAATGAAATCTTAATTTTTTTCATTGATGTAAATTACTATGGATAAAAATTAATTACCAAGATGGAGGTTAATTTTGGTAAAAGGTTAAAAGTAAAAAAAATAAAATCATCAGTCACTAGTAACTTATCTCAGAATTAAGGGATCAGAGTATAGTACTGCTAATTCGATCCCACATACCCCTCTTTTTCAACTTTTTATCCATTGACCCTTGAATAGTTTCCTGACATTTTTAAAAAATAATGTGTGTTTCCCAAAGTTCCCTTTTATTCACTTATAAATGGTTACCCCTTACACTCTTTCATGTTACAATTCACCTTATAATTCCCCCCTCGAAACTCTAGATTTTTATACACCTATATTCATCTGATATCTATATAAGCTTTTGGAAACCATATTTTTTTCTTAAGTCCTTCTCTTCCAATAGCTTTCCCAGATAAAACTCAAGACTCCAATGTGAGTATGGTCTTATCAAAGAATTTTTTTTCTATATAATACTTACTAAAATAATTTATAACCTTTTAAATATAATTAAATAGGTATTATTAAAATTAAATCTAGTTATATTAATTAAAAAATAAATTATTAATCCTTTATTGCCACTAATGAAACAAAGTAGCATCAATCGTGTGGACTTGTAGACTACAACCGACATGATACGATGAAGTTTTTTTCCATCACTATAACTCAAGGAAGATAATAAGGAAATATTTTATGAATAAATAGGTTATCTATTTCACAAATAAAAATATTTATTGATCATTTTTCAAGTACAACAATTCCTCCAATTTATTAAGAAATTAGATCATTAATTGTACGTATGTGTGGACCAGCATCTCTAAAAAGAATGATTTAAATTTTTCATAACAACCGATCATGGATGGACATAACAATAATTTTAATGAATATATATATGATACTTAATAAATTTTAATGATTATTTAAATGTTATGCTAAAATTATATAATAATGTTCTCTCACTTGTTCAATCATTATAACGAACTCATGTTTTTGTCATTTTTACCACCTATATGAGTGATGTTTTAATGTTTATGTCATGAATAATTATGTAATGTCATATTCTAGTAATAAAATTTAATAATATTTTATTCATGAATTATAAATGATTCCAGGGTTATAATATTAATATCTAACAATGTAATTAATATATCACTTTTTATTCATTTAACTCACCAAAAGGAGCTCATATTTGATTTCGTTCTCACAAAATGTTATGAAACCACTTAATAAAAATATTTATAAATTTTTTTATTATTTTCAAAAATATTTCATAGAACCTTTTATGATCTACAAATTTGTAAATATTTGATAATAATGAATAACAACACTACCATTACAAAACTCGTTTGAAATGATCATATTTTCTTAGCCTGATTTTGAAAATATATGATAAAAAATAAAAACAAGTAATGAATACTTATAATGTAGTTTTATAAAATTTTATATAAATTAATATGTTTATAGAATAGTTGATTAAGATAGTTATTTATATATATATAATGTTAGAGAAAATTCTACTAAGTGAGAGTAAAGGTTATTAGTTTTTGTTATTGAAATCCTTTCTTTGATCCCTAATCGATTCTCTTTTTCTAAAACATTTTCATGAATGATCATATCTAAACTATGATAATACTATTCTACCAACCTTTTATGGGAAATTATTATTCCACACCAAATTCTTATACCTTTGTGAGTTTTGTTTTCGAAGTGAAATTTTGTTATCAATAATTCATGTTTATTTTAACGGATTCTTCCTCATGTATCCACATGTTTACTTCCTAACAATTTTATAAATTCCCTATAGAAAACATAAACTATTTTTATTTCAGATTATCTTTATATTTAAATTAATTATAAAACCAATGTTTCAAAGTCCTTTTAATAATTTATGTTTTTAACAAAGGTATTTTAACATTTTAAAGGATGTTACATTAAATTATCACATATTTTTCCTAATGAATCACATTTTCACATATGATTTATTTATTTTAATGGAATCTTTATTTTAATTTGTTTTCAAAAAAATATTTTAATATTTTTCATCTTTATTTGGAAAAATTGTTTTTTTGTAATTTTACTCGATAATCACATCTTTTTAAGATGATATTATGAATAAAAAGTTTTGAAACTTTTTTTTTGATTTCTCTCTAATTTTCAAATTAATATTCAAAAAAAATAATGGTTCATAAATCTCCCAATATATTCTCTCATGAGGTAAAAATGTGTTTGGTCTCAAATGGTCTTTTTTTTGTGATTCCATTTTCAAAAGTTATCAAAACCAATTTTATTCTGATGGGTTACTTATAATAATTTAAATGATTTAATTTTAAATGGAACAAATATATTTGGTTGATGAGGGTAGGATCATATATTTCCCTCCAAATAATTTTTTATATTTTTATTATCATGAGATAATTATTCAAGGACATACATTAATATTTTCACAAAACTAATGGTTCATCATACATGGATTTTTCACTAAATTAATGTGTGTCCAAACATGGATTTAATCAAAATATTTTCTTATGTTTAGGTTTGTGCCACAAATTATCTAAATTGTTCTTTATATCCAACCTATTCTAAAAAATATATATTAAATGTTCAAAATATATTCTTATTTCCTATATACTGATTACATGTTCCTTATATATATCTAATACATGTCTTTAGGACATTTATTTAGTCATATATTAATATATAATGATCCTTAATGATCAATGATTTTTTTTTCACTTGTGATCTTATGATCATTTTGTCCAATATGACCCCATTACACAATTTTTCCCTAATACTTATGTTCTAGATGTTATGAATAGATTATATGTTTCCCAAAATAAAAATTCATTCTCACCCTTTATTATTTTTCCATTACCTAGGTACTGAATAAGATTAAGTCATATGAAATTTCAAAAATCATGTCCAAAGCATAATGGTTATAGATAAATTTTCATATGTGTAGTAAAATAAACTGTTATAGTCTCCAAGAAAAAAATTCTTTAAGCCCTTGATTTATGTTACTATTTTTTCAATGTATTAATTAAACCATGAAATCGATTTATTATTTACATATGATTATATTGGGTCACCGTAGTTGTTATTAAGGTGAAGGTTTTGTTAATTTGGGGATTAGATTAGAGATAATTAGTGATAACTCTAGGAATGAGTCTATTTATTATAAAACAACTTGATGTTTTCTTAAAATGGATATTATGTTGTTCTCTATCAATAGAACCAAGTATAGATACTAGAAAGTGGATGTGGAGATGGGACAGATGAACCTAGGGGTAATCTCCCTGAAAAGGGTTTGTTGAGTATTGAATTCATCATTAACCTGAAGCATAGTGAGTGTTACTAAGACTTCACACCTGGATAGACACTCATATGGGATATGATTTAGTTAATTTACATTCTATTTATGAACCATGATGTGGGATTTGAAAATGTTTAGGTTACATAACCTGAAAAAGGAAATATTCATGGTTAAATTATATTTAAGCATAATGGTTCATAAGTTAGGATATGTATATAATTTTGGAGTTATTTATTCTATAATCATAGTTTTATCGCACTAAATTTAATAAATGTTCTCCCTAAACATACTTTAATTTGATGTAATGGATGATACAATGATGAACCTAGCAAAAAATGAGTGACAAGGACAATTTATAGATTTTCTAAATTAGAATCTAGATGGGATGGGAGTTAGTATATAAATTATCATTGAAATAATCATGTCACTATCACAAACTATGAATAATAATATGAATCACATTGAGTTATCAAATGTTATATAAAAGGAGAATCATTCCATCGAATCCTTTATTCATCATCTTCCAACCTTCTTTGGTGGATTTTAAAATTCAATTAGTATTATATAGGGGATAAATATGATGGAAAATATATTTCCCATCATCCAATTATTAGATAATTAGAAGGTAATTTTGGTTTTTCATCATTTAGATGGATATCACAGCTAATGGTGGAGTATCATTAAAAATATAATGGAAAACAAGGAACAAGACTCTATGTAATGGGAGGATTTCAAGAAATAATTCTTCTTCAAAAACATTCTGTGAACTATTTGATCATTTTTTTGAGTAATAATTCCATGAGTTTAAACAAAAGGAGGTCGAATCCATCGAAACATATGAAGAAAACAACATGAGTCTTGAAAGGTATTCAGATGATTATACATACAAATGTAAAATAAATATTGATCATTTATTTAGTGAATTTAATCCATGTATTCAATGTTCATTAACCATAATATACTTTAGAAGCTACAAGAATATTGTACAATGTATTCTAAAGGTGGATATAGAAATTGGGGATTATATTTCTTTTAGGGATAAGAAAATAATGGTGAAGTATCATGGATGCTTCGATGATAATCCAGATTGTTGAAATAATTTCCAACTACCTATGTTTTAAAAATTCAAGAGTAATCCCCTAGTAAAATACCGTAAGGAAACTAGGAAGTGTTCAATGAGTGGTATAGTATAAAATAATTCAAAAATCTATTAAAGTTGTTCCAAGAGGCCGATTAACACCAAATAAGAAAGGAATGATTTAAAAAGTGTTACTACCAAAATTCAATTCGTGAAGTGAAAAAATTTGGGGAATTATAAAAATAATTTCCCTAACCCAATATCTATTTAAGATAATTGTCCTTAGAAACCTCCTAAACCCAGAGAGTAAGGGAGAGATTATTCTATCACTACAACTAAGATGTTTCATGATAATGAAGTGTTTTAAGGTACAGTCATTCTTCACTATAGATCTATAAATTAATCATTTGATTCTAGATATTCACATTCTTTTATATAATACAAGTTATATAAGATTTTTTTAACACCTCAATCCATGGGTAATGAAAAATCTGTAAAAACCCCTAACTGTATGATGATATTATATATCATATATAACTATTCAATGATATAATTTGGAGGGATGATATTATCTTTGTATATTTTTATTCTTCCCTTGGTTGAATTTGATTTGATTTTGGTTACATATTAACTATCCATAAATAGAGAACATATCAATTTCATAGATAAAAATATATCCTTTCATAACCACAACCATCATGTTATAAAATATTGATACAAGTATTCTTATGATCTACCTTAAAAAGAAAATTCAATAATATTGTTTATGATACACAGTAATGGGGGACTCGATCCTCAAATGATTAGGTTGAAGTAAAAAATTTATGACATGCCTATTATATGGGATCACACTAATGTATTTCTATATAAAATGCACGGAAATCCCTTAAGGTGTGAGATTGATTTTTCAATCGAGGTCATACATAGAACAATGATTATCTCAAAGACTCCTCATAGAATGTCCCCCATTGATTTGGAAAAATTAAAGAAGTAGATATAATATAATTTGTGGAAGGTCTTTATGTTCCTGAGAGATTTACCTTCAGGACACCAATTCTTTTTGTTTATTGGAATGATGTATCAATGCATCTCTCAGTTGACTATTTTGAAATTAACAGGATCACTATTTGGAAAAAAACATCCTCTTCCTTTTATTGATGATATTTTAAATCAACTATAAGGAGATTTATATTTCTCAAATACTGACCATCGATCTATATATCTTCAGTTGAGGGTAAGGAGAAAAGATATACCAAAGATAGGTTTTTGTACAATGTATAGACTCTATGAATTTATAGTGATTCAATTTTGACTTAATAATTCTCATGATATATTTATGGATTGGAATAAACCAGTCTTTAGATATTATCTTGAAAAATTAGTGGTATTCTTTATTATTTAAATTCTCACATATACTAAGAAAAATAAAGAACATAAATAGTATCTCAGTTTTTTGTTAGGGACCATAATAAAGAAGATATTTTCTTTCATGTTCAGTAAGTGTGAATTTAAGTCTCAATGATTATATTTAATTAGTCATATTATCACCAGAGAGTGTATATCTGTGGACACATAAATGACATTTGTAATTGTAAAAAATTAGAGAAAAAAATCTATGATTGAGATTCATTGTTATATTGTATTAGAGAGACATTACTGTTTTTTAAGAAATTACTCACAATTATCCAATATACTAACAAAATTTACCCAATAGGGTGTGAATTTACTCTAGACAATGGAATGTTAGGAAATAATTATGGAGATTAAGAAGATATTGTATATTCTAATTGTGCTTGCACTACCCTATAAATGATATGGGTTTGTGATATATAGTGATGATTATTTCAAAGGTTTAGTTTGTATACTTATGAATATTTTGTAGTTAATTTCATATTCATCATGAAAATTAAATTCTCGAGATCAGAGCTAACCAACTAATGATATAGATCAGGAAGCAGTAGTCTTTTCTTTTAAAATTTGGTATCATTATCTCTATGGTAAGAAGTGTTCTATTTTTAATGACTATGTGAGACTAAATAATATATTCACAGAAAAATAGATGAAAATTTAATAAAGGATGTAGTTATAAATGATCAATTAATATGAATTATCATTACATTACCACCATATGAAGCCAAACAATGTAGATGATCCCTTTATAAGGAAATATCATTATATCTTATCAATAATGAGGAATGAAAAGGGTTCAATACTCATGGATTTATAATGGATAAATCTTAAAATCATTTCATAACATGAAAATTAATATCTTTACCAAATTATTTCTCAACCATCCTTTAATTATTGGATATAAAACTCCAAGAAAGCTGATGTGCAACTACAGAAAATGTTAGTGACAACTATAGATTTCAATAATTATAAATATGACGTTATAATGTTTGGAACCTACAAAATTTCTCATAAACCCAATAAATAGTGGATTAAATTTTGGATGATGTTCATATATCATCCTTCTAAATTAATACCGGCTATAAAATGTTATATTGATATCTAAAAAATAAATGACGGTGTGATACATGAAAAGGTAAATGAACGAATACACATCTTGATGGTTGGTATTCTAATAAGTTAAGGATGAGTGAAAAGTTTATAAGGGTATTCTTCTTCTGTTACCCATAAAATTGCGGAAATGTGAAAACATATAAACATTATTTATTGTGGGACTCCCTGAAACATGTAAGGGCTATAATTATTTTTGGGGTTTAGTCGATGAGTTTAAAAATTTTGGGTATTTTATCTCCATCAATGAAGGTTTCTCTCTTTCCCAACTATCTAATTAAAACATAGGAAAAGTAATAATACCCCATGGGGTTTCACTTTAAATTGTGTCTAATTGATATATAAGTTTTAACTCAAGTTTCTAGAAAATTATTCAAGAATCATTTGAGATAGAATTGAGTTTTTTGCATTGGTTTTCTCCCTCATACATATGGTATGTCTAATAGGGCCACCAAAACATTTAAAGATATTCTCAGATCCTATTCGATTGAATTATTAGGATTTTGGGATCAATATCTTCTATTGTTAAATTTTTTATATAATAATAGATTCTATTACAGAATTTAGATGGAACAATATTAGGCTCCATATGGGAAGAGATGTATGACTACAATTTTTTTGTGATAATGTAGGATAGGGTAATAAGATAAGTCTTGAAAATGTCCAATAAATTATGGAAAATTCCAAATAAACGATTGGCTTAAAAAATGAGTACAAAGTTGACATAATATCTATGTATATTTTATCATCATTCCCCACATCATTGGATTGATATGTTGTGGGGTGTTGCGGGGCATAGGTGACATCCCTAATATCATAATGGATGAAAATAAATCCTAAGGGCTTAGGAAAATGTTGGAATATTATTTTCCATTAAAATATTAAAGAACCTGTCAATACAGAAAAAATAGCATCAAATCCTATTATATGATGAAAAAGTATAAATAATAAAAACCAAAGTAAATATAATAAATTCAAAACATTAAGGTTATAATTGAAATAAAGGTAACCAATGATAAGTAATGAAATATGAATATTCCCAAAGTCACCCATGTGGTATTTCCACAAGAAAATATCAAATCATCTCTAATATCTAACACTAACTGTAATGCCCATGGTATTAAGAAATATCAATTGAGAATTATGATACCTTCAACTCATAATTTTCTTGATGGATAACAATATCAAATGCATAAATGTACCCTATAAGGGGTTGAGTATATAATAATAAGTTATTCGTCATAGAAAACCAAACATCCCAAGAACCAGTTTCCAATGTTTATATAGAAGAGTTTATAGGTAGTTAAAAAAATTTATATAAAAAACAATGAATAATTTACATGGAAAATAATTGAACCAATAATTTAATGATTTTACCATTTATTTGGCATACCCATTCTCATGTTTCTACACACACATGTATGCTATCTGAATGTTCTATACTCATGACCAGGCTCACATCCATCCACAAAGTTTTCACAAGGTAACCAATATCTAGGTTCTTGATGAAAGATTTATTTTCAATAATTTTACTTTGAATTTCAATTTTTTAATCCAAAATAGAGTTATTTTAAGGATAATTGCCACATTTTATAAATTTAATGGTATTTTGAGATTAATTAGAACAAATGGCATGTTTTGGATTTTAACATTTTTAAATTATTGGTGTATTTGGTCCATGATATTTTCTTTACTGATCAAATTAAAAAATTATTGTTTATATGTTTTTATGATATATGGTATAAATTTAATTCTTATATAAAAAAATACAACTTCACACTTAATAATCCTAAAACTGGATCTAAAGTTAGGACTTGAAAATTATGTAGAGATATGGTTATTTGTTTTGTTTGGAAAATATATCCTAAATTGATTTGTCAAATGAGATGAAATGTTTAAGATAAATGACCAAGAAATTAATGAAAAAAAACTAATGAATTCTTCTATACATGAATTAGTTTTTTGAAAGGTCATTAATGCATGGGAAACTATAGATGTGTTATATGAAGAGTCTATGTGAGAATAATAAATTCTTGGAGTAGCATACATGGGTGAGGAGAGTATCCTCGGTGTGGTGACTCGCCCTAATGAAATGAAACTCAATATATCTCTATTCTATTATTTAAACACGTTTTCCTATCTCCATTGGGTAATTCCTCACATATTGGATTTGAACTAATCTATTGATGAAACAGCATCGATAGAGGTGGGTCCTAAAATATGGAACCAATAAGACCAAGGAGTCTCATCAACCCTGATTAAAGGATGAGGTATAATTTATAGTGTTTAGGCATTCGATGATATTCCAAATATTCATAAATAAATAATTTTATCTCAAACAGGAGATTTCATATTAGGATTATCAAACTAAAATCGAATATATAAAGGAAAATAATCATTGAATCCAAAATAGAACCCATGGCCAAGTGATTTTTTCATTAACTCAATCTATTTTTATTTCCAGGTATGTATACATTAGAATTTCCATTCTTCATGTCATTAATTGAAAACCCAAAAATATTGTCATTGTTTTTGTTTAATACTTAAAACCACAAAATATCTTGTTTTGACATAAAAATACATTACCTTAACTAGATCCAACATAATCTCACCACAAATTATTTCATAAGACATAAACCAATACATTATGGACATGATATTTTATCCCAAGAGGGAGAGACAGGAGTGGATTAAAGAATAAAAAGTGCCGAAAATAGAGAAAAATGTCTTATCGATGATTATGGATCTCCAATGCACTTTGATTCAAACAAATGTCACTTATAGGTTAAATAAAAAATTATATCATGCCTATAGAGGTTGAGGAGTCTAGGATATAAGGAAATTAGTGAGTTAATAAGGATTTTGAACCCTAATTTGGATTATAACTACAAATTTCAGGTGTTCCGATTGCAATAAAAATGTTAGGTCACTTATTTTATCAAACTATACACTAACCATACATGTGCTACTATAAAAGTTAGGTAGATACATGGATTGGGCCATATGGTTTATCAAATTTTGTTGTGATACTATATTATTCATTCAACTTTTACGGTTGGCTCCAGTAGTTTTAAAAACCATGCACCAATTTTTATTTTCCCTCTTTTTTCCCTTTCAAGGATTCCCCTAGCCACTAGCATTATTTTGGAAAAATATGGACATGTGTGCCTTCTAGTGACCCCAATAAGAAGTTTCATGGTATCCTGAATTTGGTTCACTACTTTTACTAACCTTTTGTGAAATGGGCACTACAAAAAACATCACCAAAAATTATAAAATCTTCTTGATTCACAATAAACCTAAACCTATAATTGTATATGCTTAAATTACATAAAACAAGGGTAAATTACCAAAAAATAATGGTGTCAAATTATCCCCACCAATATTATTTCCATCCTTAGAATATATAAAATGGGATTATTGTGAATGATATCAGGTCATTGCTATAACATTTTTTCTCACTATCACTTACCATATCCTAGAATGGATCATGATTCCAAAAAACTCATACTAAAATGATTATTTTCCAATGTAAGAGATTATATTTCCTTTCCAAAACCTATATTGGATCATGAATCAACATACAATTAGGTTCAAAATCAATATTTTCTGATCAAATCCTATGGTTAGGATTAATATGGTACTTCTTCAATTGAGAAACATGAATAAGAATTTTCATAGAACTGAAACATGATGGTAAAGCCAATAAATAATCCACACAAACCACTCATTAATGTACCTAAAGAGGGAGAATCTACCATGTAGACAAAATTTTCTCACTTAAAAAATGGCGATTCCAAAGCCTTTGACAGATTTCAAGAAAAAGTGATCAGCCAACTCAAATGATACCGGTCCCTGATGATGATCCTCATAGGATTTCTGAGGACTCTAAGACGTATCCATTATATTTATGATCATTTTAATCTTCTATATTATTTCTTTCATAATCCTAGTTTTAATAAGTTAATTATCACCTATTTTAAATAAATAAAGTTTAAACTGACATGGATGGTTATATAATTCTTTAAAAGGATTCAAACATATTGAGGACTGATAATAGTTATTATAGGAGAACTCTACTAAGAGTATATTATTTTCCAATGAGCCTCCAAAATCAATCATAGATTCTCCAAAAATAGATTCCAAAATTTGAATCATGTATTTATATTGTTCATCTATTTGATTATGATAATATGTTCTCAAGGTCAATTTTGATCCATGTTCATTCTTCAAGGATTTACAAAACTATGATGAAAACTTGGGGTCCCAATCAGATATAATCTATATGGGAATGCCATGAATATTTAAAAACTCTCTAATATAGAGTTAGGATAATTATTCCACGGTATTTGAGTCATGAATAGGGAATAAGTGGTCTAATTTCAGGATCCAATACACTATCTCCCATATGTCATCATGTTTTCTAAATATACTTGGTAGGCTTGTCACAAAATATATCTCTATATTCTCCCATTTTCACAAGGGAATCAGTAAAGAGTTCAACATACCATCTGGTCATTGATTCTCAAGATTTAACTCCTAACAAGTGTTTCTTAAACTGAAAAAGTTTTCCATATCAATTTTCATACCAAGAAATAAAAATCGTTCTTTCATTGATTTATACATATTTTGTATTTAAGGACGAACAAACCATCAAAAATGGTGGAAGATTGAAAGAATTTTTTATTGATATGTTGAAGTAACCACAATATGATCTCTAAAACATACCCTAGATCTACCATCTAGCTTCCACCCCTCAATGGTCTACCCACTATTGAGTATTAAGCTCATGTTAACACATTTATTATTGAAATCATTGGTATTTCGAATGTGCTCAACCAAATCAAGAACCAATGGTAAGAGAAAGACAAATCCAACATAACCTTGCTCAACACAATCCAAATGCATGTTCCCTGTAACTGAAATCAGTCTCCGTTAATCTAATGATTATTTTTCTATCTAGTTATTTGAATTCCTACTTAATTCAACATCCACATAGTTCCATTTACCCAGTTTATACATATTTTTGAAGTCAAACATTTGAATATATTCTGTCCTTCTTTCAAATCACATTATGAGAAAATGTGTTTCAAACTATGACGATCAATAAAATCATAAATTTCTCACAAAGAAAATATAGTAACTTGGATAATTAAAATCAATAACAACTACTAATAATTGAAAGTCAGCTTTTGGATATTCATTTTCACACATTCATAAATTTTGTGATCAATAATAAAAAAACAGTATCTCCCTCAACCCATCCCAGATCCCAATGCATCACAATATACTACATAACCCATTTCTGTCTCTAACAACATAAGGATACCTGTTGAAATAATTTTAAACTTTATCTCCTAGAGATATTTATTTAATGAATCATTATATGGGAAAGGAAAACTGTTCCCTTTCAAAGTTATCATTGGTGTATAATGTTGGGAAAATTCACAAGTAAAACAAAATTAATATCTTGATATTCCCAGGAAACTGTGTATCTCAAAAATATTCTTTGGTGGATTCCAAAAAAAATTCAATCATTTTAGTATCCACTAGAACTATTTTAAAAAAAAATTAGATGAACAAGGAATTTTAACTCTTGTATCGAAAAATCACGGTTTGAAATCTTAGTGTAAATTTTTTGTATCTTCATGTTACTCAACGCTATAACCAAGTATTACTCATGATCTATTATAGTATTAAAATATACTAGGATATCATCAACGAACAACACTATAAATTAATCATGAAACCTCTAAGATATTAAATTCAATAATTTTATGAACACTTATACTGCATTTGAATCGACAAAGAGAATAACCACTAACTTGTAGTGGCCATATCAGCTCATGATAGATGTTTTTAGATTATCCACTTTCCAAACTTTCATTTGGTGATATCGTAACCATTGTTCAATTTTAGAGAACTACAAAGCTCCCACAATGTGATGAAATAGGTCAGGAATTCATAGAAGAGGATATTAGTTATTTATCATATACTAGTCAAGATTATATTAATCCACACAAATCATAATAATTCTGTCAACCTTCTTTATAGAAATATCTCATGCTTCCCATGGGGACATGCTTGGTCGAATGAACCATTTGCAGTCCAATTATTATATATGAACATTTAATTCCATAAATTATGTCAGTTTCATCCATTAATATAGAGTTGATGTAGTACTGGTCCCAAGTATTAGATCAATCATATATTGTACTTATCTTTGGTTGGTAGTCCTATGAAATTTTCATTGAAGATGTTTAGAAATTAGTCAATGAAGGCCGGAAAATCTCCATGTCCAATCTTATACAATGATTCTTTGGTAACAACTTGTAAATGATAATAGGCAGTCACAACCACTAGTACCAAAGGTCCTACTATAATTTCATTTATTTCATAATAACCACTATGGATATTTTGTATTAAATCAGTAAATATAAAACTAACATTCTTGAAAAAATAATTAATCTAGGCATTCAATGATTTCTACCAATCCTTTACCAACATCACTTCATAGCTTTCCATATCAAGAATAGATACTTAATAAACCAATTCAACCCCATAAATTATTATAGTACATACTGTACACTTAATGGATCACCACTCCCATTGTTCAAGAGGTATTTTCAATTTCAAAATATTAGTAATTAATTCACCATGTAACCCCATATGATTGACAACGTCAGTGAAAATTAGAGAGTGGGATGCACCAATATCAAAAAATATTACATAATGGTATAATTCAGAATAATCATACCTCGCACCATATAAGGACCATATGTTACATCTATGATCAATTATTTAACACAATCTAATTACTTACCTGATATCCCTTTCAATTTATTTCCCAACTAAGATTTTATAGCATGAATGTGAAGACCCAACATTTTAATAATGGAATTCCCTTATTATAATTATGCATTATAGTATAATCACATTGGTAAGAACAATGACATATCATGATACTAAATAATATGTTACCATTAAACATGATTTTCGCACTTCTCTGTTTTGAATTTCAAAAATATGACATACATGGTTGTGTTTAGGGTGATTTTTGGAGTGTAATAGAACAAACATAAGTTGTGGTGAATATTAACATACCCTTATGAATATTAATGTTACCCTTATGAATAGAGACATACAATTATTAATAGTAACCTCACCTATGATATTATATATATAGTATTTAAGTAAAATTATGATATGCCTATCTTTTGAAATATATAAATAAAAGTTTCAAATACTGTATTTTTCAAGTAAATTATTATTTTAATTAAAAATTAAATAAATAATATTTATAAAATTATTTTTGAAAAATGGAGTTCATTTTTTTATTATACACACCAAAAAATGGTTATGGTGAATTTTGGGGATTTTTCTAAACTACATGAATTTTTGGTGAATAGTGAAATATGATAATTTATGATAAATACTAAATACTTGAATTATGACATCATCAGCTAATTTATGGATGATGTAATGCCATTATCTTGAACTCACATGTAATTATTACTATTATTGGTCATTTATTAATCACCCTTACTTCTCTTGTAGATAAATAACAAATTAATGAATATAATATTGAGAAAACCCCACTCCACTCCACTAAAAATACCACCCAGCAAACCCTAATTTCTTCAAACCTCTCAAGATTAAATCCTTGAAAAAATTCTTCCCAAATATTTTCCCTATCCCCTCTTCGATTTTCAAGATATTCTGGTCTAATCAAAAGACCAATCCAAGTTTCCTTAAGGATGATTCAAGAGGTAATTCCCCTCTATCTCTCTTTTTTGTTAATTTATTTTCAAGTTCAAGTTCTTTTCCTAATCTCTCCCCACATATCCTCATCCATATGGTTTGTTAAATCCACTATATTATATATAATGTAATTTTATGATACTGATGAGAAAATATATCACCCAACCCCCTTATCCTCTTCTATTTATTTTAGAAAAAACATTGATCGTGAAGTGTTAATTTTTCACCTTCAAGAATGACATGTTTTCATATTCCTTTACCACATTCAAATCAAGTAATGACACCATTTTTGTGGTTCTAAAAGATTATTTTATATTTATTATATTCTATTTAATATTCTATAACTAAATTATGAACATATTACTAAATAATAAAACAGAACATGTTTGTTATGATAAAAAAAATGGTCCAAATTAACCTAAAATGATCATTATTAAATTTTAACTAATGATTCATCCACATGGTCTGTAAAATAATTCATTATAAGATCATTTAACCTCTTTTAATATCATTAATAAAAATTAATATCAGTTCTATATGTTTATCAATGTTCTACATGAATATTTATTCATGTGTACAAGTGAACCGTTCATGAAAAAAAGAGAAAGAACACTCCCAAACAATGGACTTAAACTATATAACTCATCCAAAGGCCCGTAAAAGAAATTAATGAAACCATAATTATCCATATTCATGTATAAAAGGTTCTTTAATTTCTAATTAATTAATATAATGTCATTATAAAGGACATTAAAGTGAAGAAATCAATTGGCTACAAGGTAAGGGGAATTCCCAAACCAAACCCTCTTTCTTGGGGGTTTTCACTCTTTCACCCAAATTTTCAGTATGGGTCTACCATAAAAATAATTTCTTCATTGTTATCATACCTATAATTGGATTTAAATTGTTTCTTCTTATATTAATGATAAAACCAAATGTTTTCTATAAAAACTCTTCTTTTAAATAAACACACTCTTTTTACTTCTCAAAGATTGCTTCTTCTTCACTCATGATTGATTGTTCTGTGTCAAAAATGTTACTCCCTCATTATTTTGGGAGACAAGTATTTATAAATTTTATAATTATGACTTAAAATTCATTATTTTACATGGGTTATTTTATGTTCATGTTTAACATATTCCCTATGTGGCATGCATGATAATGTTAATGTTAAAATGAGATGTGTGCGCCTGGAATTATACAGTGCTCCAATACATTGGGTAAACTGATGAATATTAGGAGTTAAAGGGTAATAATTCATGAACATGATGAAAACATTTTTATCAACTATTTTTGGTATTTAACCACTAATACATTATGTTTCATTGTTTATGCATTGCTACATTCCAAGTCTTATCTTAATGATTCCTCTCATGATTATGATCATATGCATATGTTTGGATGATAATGATTATACTCATCCCATGTTATGTTGTTTCATGTTCTTGTTTATTCAATTATAAGTATTTTATCTCACCCCATTTTGATATATATCCTCATGTGACTACATGTACTATGGAGAGGTCATGAGCCAATAAGAATATATAGAATAAGGAATTAAATAAATTTTTATGATTGATGTAGTAAATGTTCTGTTTGGTGCTGTTTTCTCAATACAGTAAGCCTCTAGATCATCATGGTGTAATTTCTTTATGTTGTTTATCATTATAATTATGTAATAGTAATGTAATAAAATTTAGGGTTGGTATAGTTCGTATCAAAGGAAATGTATAGTTAATTTGGGAATTTGGATTGGTGAACCCTAGAGAAAACATCTAGTATGACACTAATTAAAATTATGCAAACAAGAAGATTTTCTGAACATAGGGATAACATAAGATATTATTCAAGTGTGAATTTCACAAATTAATAAGTTATTTATTCATGACTCGTGGACTTATGTTTTGTTCTAACCTTTTATATTTTAGAAAATTGGGGGAACAAGGAGAAACCAGGCTAAAAAATCCTGTGAGGGCCAATGTGATGATTCCACAAACAACATCCCCAATGATTTGGGTGGTGGAGTTCAAAACATCATGGTGATTCTTACCCAACTATCTCGGGATATGAATAATAACCGAAATAATTAAGAACGTCCTCCTTCACCAAAGAAGGGGAAACTATCAATAGAATGTTTTATGTAGCGATGACCACCACCATTTACTGAATCTTCAATCCACTAGTTGAGGAACAATGGGTCAACTCCATGGAGAAGATATTTTCTTATCTATACTATTCTGAGACATTGAATGTGACACTAGTCATTTATCATCTAGATGGATAGGCCGATCAATGGTGGGATTTGATTAAGAACACCAATCCATGTAACGAAATTGAAGAGACGGAATGGGAAGACCTTAAGATCAAGTTTCATAATAAGTATTTCCCACAAACTCTTCATACAAAAATGGAGAGTGAATTCGAAGAGCATAAGAAAAAGTAAGGAGAATTTTTCACAACCTATAAAGAAAATTTCACAAGGCTTTCAAGGTACGCTTCGGTTTTTTTCATAATAGATGATAGAAAAAATGATAGACTCTTTAGTGGATTAAAACGACACTATCAAATGGATCATACAATTCATGACTTTGGGAGTTATGAAGAAGTTTTCCAATGTGACCTCAATGTTGAGATGGATTTTGGGGAATGTTCCCATGGCTTCGGTGATATGAAATGAAAGATGAAGTTTCAAGCCGGAGGATCTAATGATAAAAGGTGGGAAGAAAACTGCACAACCTACATGCAAAAATTTGGGGATGATGCATCCTAGGAACTTCCTCAAATGGATGGGGAAATTATTCTAGTCTGGGAAAGAAATCCACCATGATCAACAGTTTCTAAAATACTTAAAATAAGGATAATGTAGTATAAAAATGAGAGAACCACCCATGGACCAATGCTATAATTGTTGGGAGTAAGGTCATAATGCAAGCCAGTGCACTAAATATCAAGTCCTCAAAGGTAATCCATTTCAGAAGCCACAAAATCCAATGGTAGAAGGGAAGGCTTATTCCATCACTATAGTAGAAGTGGAGCAAGATAATGAGGTCTTACAAGGTAAACATACTATTTACTCAAAAATGGAAAAAGACTTATTTGATTCTAGTTCTATGCATTCCTTTATATTATGAGAGTTTGACCGAACAATAGAGTCAAAGCCCTGAATCCATGAAGTAGAGATATTGGTAAAAACTCCAAGTGGTGCAATAACTATAACCTAAGTGTTTGACTCTTCTTCTATTGGATTATGTAGGATGATTATTCCAGAAAATCTGGTAATACTTCCCTATGTGGAATTTGATTCTATACTGGGAATCGATTGTATCTCATTATACAGAGCACATATAAACTATCACAAAAAGGAAATATCTTTTCATATTCTAAACTATCCCATGATCTTCTACAAATGCAAGTCATATCAGGAATCTCCTTTGAAAAATTCTTCAATGGTGTGTCTTTTGAATACATATGAAGACGCATACCTCTCTCAAATGGTTAAGTCAAAGGAAAGTGTCAAACTAGAGGAAATTCCCACCATGAGGGAATACGGTGACGTATTTTCAGAAAAGTTGCCCAGAAATCCTGTAAATCATGAGGTATAGTACTTCATAGAACTCATACCTAGAGATAATCCTATCTCAAATTTTCCCTAAATGATGGCTCCTACTGAACTGGATGAGATAAAGAAGCATTTGTAAGAGAATTTAGACAATGGGATTATATAACCTAGTGCATCACCTTGGGGTGTGCTATTTCTCTTTATGAAGAATAAGTATGGATAAATGCAAATGTGTATAAATTATGATGAATTCATAAAGATCACCATAAATAGAAAGCATCATTTTCAAATGATTGAAAACTTGTTCGCTCAGTTAAGAGGGGATCAATACTTCTAAAAGGTGGATCTTCATTCTGGATATCATTATCTAAAGGGGAATAATGAAAATATTCAGAAGACTTCCTTCCATAAAAGGTATGGGAACTATTAGTTTTTGGTGATTCCCTCAGACATACTAATTCCCCTGCAATCATCATGGATTTTATTAATAGAGTCTTTAGACACTGTCTTAAAACAAATGGGGTAGTTTTTTCAATGATATTCCCATCTACTCCAAGTTTATGGAGGAACATGAAGAAAATCTGAGACTTGGGTTAGCAACATTTAGAAAGGAGAAGTTTTATGCCAAGTTCATCAAGTTTCAATTTTGTATTAAACAAGTCACGTTCATGGGACATGTGATCACAAGTGAGGGAATTTTTGTGGACCCTTCAAAAACAAGGCGATTGTGGAATGGCCCGGACCCTCTATTATCCCAAAAATCCTTAGTTTCCTTGTTTTATTTGGGTTATATATAAGGTTTTTGAGAAAATTATCATGATTGGAAAGCCAGCTAACTAAGTTATCAAGGAAATGGGTAATGTTTGTTTGGATGAAAGAATATGAGGAAAGCTTTAAGGAGCTAAAGAGCAGGCTGATCACAACACCTGTACTCACATTACCAATGATTTGAGAAATTTTAGTTATATAAAATGATGCTTAAAATAAAGGCTTGGGTTTTGTACTCATGAAAATTGATAATTTTATATCCTATGCTTCACAAATGTTGAATATACATGAGTATAACTACCAGATGCATGATATAGAGGTGGAAGACGTGATTTATGCCTTGAAAATCTGAAAGTACTACCTTTATGGTGAGAAGTCTGACATATACACCAAACAAAAAAGCCTAAAGTATTTATTCACACAAAAGTAGCTCAACATGCATCAAATAATATGGTTAGATCAAATCAAGGACTATGATTTCTCTATTCACTATCATCCTAGAATGGATAATAAGGTATCTAATGCTCTAAGATGAAAAAAACCTACTACTCTATTGATGTTATAGATTGAGAGAGACCATATATTCTTAGATATGAAAAGGTTGGATTTTTAAATCATAAGGGAATGGGATACATCCTACATTGGAAAAATTATTGCATTACCATCAATACATGATATGATTAAGGATGAACAATGGGATGATATGGAGTTAAAAAACAAGGTGAACCAAATAAATGAAAAAAAGATGCATGAGTTCCATATAGATGATTATAGTGTGATTCAGAATGGAACATGGCTTTTTGTACCATCACCACTAGGGATAAAGAAGGAGATATTAGATAACGCAAATAACTCAACATTCTCTATCCATCCTAGTATCACCAAGATGTACCGAGATCTCTGAGAACACTTCTAGCGGGATAACATGTAAAAGGAGATTGCGTAATATATCTCAAGGTACGTGGTATGTCAGCAAGTTAAAGCAGAGTAAAAATTTCCCAAAGGGATGATGCATCCATTACTAATACCCATGTTGAAATTGTACAATGTCATGATGGACTTTGTCATGGGTCTCCCAAGGACGTCAAAGGGAAAAAATGTGATTTGTATGGTGGTTAACCGAACCACCAAGGATTCCCATTTTATTATTATTTAGGAAGATCTCTCACGTGAACAACTTGAAAAGATATATGCAAAGGAAGTGGTGAGACTTCATATTGTTCTACTATAGATTGTCTCTAATCATTATCCAAGGTTCACATCTAAATTTTATAGGATCCTTCAACAAGATTTGAGTACTGAATTAAATTTCTGCAAGACCTATCTCCCCCAAACTAATGGCCATTCTAAAAAGACTATTCAAATTCTTGAAGTCTTTCTAATAGCCTGATCATTAGAATTAAAAGGTGTATGGGATCATCACCTCACAATGGTTGAGTACTCATAAAAAAAATAGCATCCAATAGAGTATTCAGATACCTCATTATGAAGCTCTGTATGAAAGTGATGTAGAACTCTAACATGTTAGGATGAATTTGGAGAAAGAAAACTACTTGGAGTTAATCTTGTGCAAGATATAATAGATAAGGTTCAATTCATCCAGAAAGATATCAAAGCTGCTCAGAGTCAGCAAAAGATATATGCTGACAACCATCAACATGACTTGGAGTTCGACGTTGGAGATAAATCCTTCCTGCAAATATCACCATAGAATAGAGTCTTACTGTTTGGAAAGAAAGGAAAACTAAGACCAATGTATATTTTCCCCTTTGTGATTGTTGACTGCATAGGAGCCATGGCCTATCGAATTTCACTTCCACCAAATATGGCTAAAGTTCATGATGTTTTCCACTTATCACTCCTAAGAAATTATATACTAGATCCCTTACATTTACTAAACTAAAAGGTGGTACAACTGGAAGATGATCTCTCTTTTAAGGAGTAGCCAGTGAAGATTCTAGACCATAGATATAAGGTTCTACGAAACAAGACAACCCACCCTGTCAAAGTGTTCTCAGGGAACCATATGATTGAAGAAGAATCTTGGGAACTAGAAGAGGCAATGAAGGAAAATTACCCTCACCTGTTTATGTAAAATGAAATTTCGAGGGAAACATTTCATAAGGGGAGAATAATGTAAAGACGCAACGTTTTATCCATGTAATTAACTTCTTATAATTATTCCTTATAGTAAAATAATATAGGTAATAAAAATGAAAAATCATGATACTAAATACTATGTTACCATTAAACATAATTTTCCCACTTCTGTGTATTGAATTTCAAAAATATGACATACACGGTTGTGTTCCGGGTGATTTTTTGATTCTAATAGAACAAAATTATTTTTTTTTGTGAATAGAAACATACCATTATGAATATTAATGTTACCCTTATGAATAATGATATACCCTTATGAATATTAAACTCACCTATGATAGTATATATATATATATAGGTTTTAAGTGAATGTATGATGTACCTATATTTTGGAATAAGTAAATATATGTTTAAAAAAATATATTTTTCAAGTAAATTATGATTTCATTAAAAATTAATGATATCATATTTAATTTTTTTAAATGGAATTATTTTTTGGATTCTACACATCTAAAAATGGATTGGGATAATTTTTGGTATTTTTCTAAAATACATGAATTTTTGTGAATAGAAAAATAATATAATTTATGATAAATGAAAAATACATGAATTATGATGTAATTAGCTGATGTATTGCTCATGTAAGGACATTATCTCGAAATCATATGCACTAATTAATATTATTGGTCATGTAATAATCATTATTACTTGTCTTGTGTATAAAAAATAAATTAATGGATATAATATTGAGAAAACCATACTCCCTTCCACTATAAATACCACCACTTACACAATCATTTATCCACAAATCTCAAGCTTTAGGCATTTTCTAAATTCTGAACAAAGACCTTACCTATCCCCTAGCCAACGTCCAAGAGCTTATTGACTCATATAAAGGCCAATCCAAGTTTCCTTAAGGAGGATTCATGTGGTAATCCCCCTCTCTCTTCTCCTTTAATTTCCTTTCAATTTCTTGTTCTTTTCTTAATATCTCCCAACCTATACTCATACACATTGAATGGTAACTCCATTTTCTTACATATAATTTAATGTTATGATTATAGTGGGATAATATATCATCCAACCACCTTATCCTATTCATTTTATTTTAGAAAGGAAAAAATTGTTGGTGTGGTGTTAATTTATCACCTTTAAGAACAAAATGTTTTCATTTCTCTTTACATCCTTAAGATCTGGTCATAAAACCATTTTTATGGTTGGAAAATATTATTTTCTATGTGTTATATCCTATTTAATGTTCTATAACTAACTCATGTACATATTACGAAATGATAAAACAAAAACATGTTTCTTGTGATCCAAAAACCACCGAAATTAATGTAAAACGATCATCATTAAATATTAATTGATGATTCATCAACATGGTATATAACATAATTCATTGTAAGATCATTTTAAATCATTTAATATCATAATAACATGTAATATTAGTTCTGTATGTTTATCCCTGTTCTTTAAAAAACATTCATTCATGTGTACAAGTGAACCATTCATGAATACTGTGAAAAAGAACACTCTCAAACAATTGATCTAAACTCTATAACTCATGTAAAGGCCCATAAAATAACATAAGGAAACCATAATGAACCATATTAATTTATAAAAAGCTCTATAATTTCTAATTAATTAATATAATGTCATTATACAGGACATTAAAGTGAATAAATAGTTCTAATACTATGTAAGGGAAATTGTTAACCCCAACCCTCTTTCTTTGGGTTTTCACTCCTTAAACACAATTTTCAGTATGGGAATGCCTTAAAAATAATTTATTCATAATTATATTACCTTTCTTTGGATATACATGTTTTCTACTTAAGTTAATGAAAAATAAAATGTTTTCTAAAATAACTCTTCTTTCAAATAGACACACTCTTTTTACTTCTCAAAGATTGTATATTATTCACTCATCATTTATTATTCTATATTAAGATTGTCATTCCCTATTTATTTTGGGATATAAATGTTTATGAATGTATTCATTATGATGTGAAACCCATTCTTTTTCTTAGGTTATTTTATGTTCATGCGTGACATATGTTTTATGTGTCATCCATGATAATGTAAATGTTATGATGAGATGGGTGTGCTTGGAATTATATAGAGCAATATAAAAGTTATAATGTGATGGGTGCACTTGGAATTATACACTAGTCTAATTCATTATGTAAAACAATGATTCTTATGAGGTAAAGGGAAATTATTCATGAACATTATGCTATTATTTTTCACAACTTTGTATGGTATTTAACCATTAAGACATGATGTCATATTATTTATGCATTAGCACATTAAAATTCATATCTTAATGTTTACTCTAATGATTATAATCACATTACTATGTAATGATGATAATAATTATGATCATCCCAATTTATGTTGTTTCATGTTCTTATTTATTCACTTACTAGGATTTTTTCTCAAACGTTTTTATGTATATCCTCAGGTGACTACATGTACTAAGGAGAGGCCAAGAGCCAATAAGATGTTAGAGAAGAAGTAATTAAATAAATGTTTATTCTTAATGTTGTAAATGTTATATTTGGTCCGAGTTTTCCCAAGACACTAAACATATGGATCCTCATGGGGTAATACTGTTATGTTGTTTATCATTATAATGATGTAACAGTAAGGTAAGAAAAGGTAGGTTAGATATAATGAAGAGTCATAGTGTTTCTAGAATCACATTGGCTCACTCATTTCTATTGTTGAGAGTTGTTCTAATAATATCATATAGATTAATCATAACATTTATGAAAAAAATAAGATTCATTCCCCTACACTAAGATTTGGAGAACTATGACAATAATACTGGAGAGTTCATATAAGGTTATTGGTGTCCCATGATCTAGGTGGGTTCATAAAATCTATCTTTATATTCTATATATAACCATAATATAATCATACCTAATTAATTTTATACTGAGGAGGGAATTTGATAAATCTCATTGCCTAATTTTGATACATACCATGTAAGATGCCAATTTTGGAACGGTATGTTTTTCGTTTTATTTTGGTTAAATACCTTGTTTTGGGTCTCAAGGGATGTTTTTTGAAAGTATGAGGGGCTTTGGGGGTGTTTCAGGGGCTCGGGGAATGGAAGAGTGGAAAACTGGGCAAGACAGGCCAAGGCACACACCCTGCGCATGGCCAGGAAAAACGTGTGGCCTGCCCAGGTAAAACCGTGTGGCCCTTCCTCCTTTAGACAGTGGCATGCACATGGTTTGTGAACATTTTCCTAAACCGTTTGGCCACTCAATGTTGTGAAAAATTAACAAAATTTCCACTCCGGGCGTTAAGATCCCAACTCGGGATTTTTCTCCCATTCCTCATCCTTCTCCATTGGAATGAACAAAAACACCTAAGGGATCCAAGATATCAATCTCCTTCGATTATAAGGAGTTTTTGGTGTTGTTGGTTGCGGATCAATGCTCCGGGTAAGGTTAATCCCATCCTTGGTTCTTTTCTTGGTTTAGGTTTTGTATATTTTCTCCCTCCCTTTCTGAAGCCCTAAAACCCTATCTTTTGGTTGAGTTTTAGGTTGAAGTTCCAAATTTTGGTTGGATTGAAGTCTAAGGACTCGATTGAGGGTGCGTTCAACTGCGGTTACGAGGTAGGTGGTCTACAAGTTATATCCCATAGGTATTTGAGTAATTTGTTCATTTTTTTTATGTTATTTTTTTCATTTGGTTATGTTTTGGATAACCTTTGAATGTTTGGAATTAATGGTGTTTATAATGGCAAATGGGAACCCTCAAGATCCCTATGGGATGTGTTGGGATTGGCTTGACCTAATTGGTTCCATCCATGGGATGTACCATCTTCTTTCGGGATTAGATATTGTAATTGGACAAGTGACCTTGTTGTAATTAAGGGTAGAGACTTTCATGAATATGTTGGCATGATTGGTCGAACTTGTAATAGAAGTTAGGTAATGCACCTAGACTTGGAAATAACCAAAGGGTTAATTGGAATGGGATGAATGGTTCGATCATTGAAATGGTGAACATGTTAAATGGGTTAATGTGTAAAATGATTTAAGACCATAACGGGATGGGTTATGGGTTTAGTGTTAAATGCATAGTGAGTTAGGAATAACAGATTAGAATTGGGTGAATGGTTAAATGATGTGAAAGGGTAATGTGTTAATGGGTTAAGGCATGATGTGGAATTCCCATGTGGGGTATTCTGAACAGTGTTTTCTGTAGGGAAATGGTTTGGATGGTTGATGGTTTCTTATTTATAAGCATGTGCACATGGCTTCATAGAGTGGGTTATGACATGAGGATCTACGCCCACGGGTCGAGTGATGAATGAGGCTCTAAACTCCACTTTAAATTCACGGGTTAGGAAAGGGGACTGAGGGTCTATTCTCCTAACGGTTGTATCCAGCCTGAATGAGGCTTCGAGGTGAGGATATGGTTTCTATGAGGGAGTTAGTCCTAGTGAGATAGGATAACGATGTGTTTACCCTCTTTCATGTGATTTTTGGCCTTAGACCCATGTAACATAAGGTATGTGATTAACTCATGGAAATGTGATGAAAGGGTAAGTGGTGGTAAATAGTAATAAATGGATGGTAACGGGATGGCCATGGCTTTGGCTCTAAACTGGTTAATGGCACCATAAATAATTACTTTGAATTTATCATTCATTTTCATTTTTCTTGCACAACTATTTATACTGGATATTTTGTAGACACCGTTGGTGGTGGCCTACTGAGTTGTACTCACACCATGCTCGGGCCGCCATTGGGTACCTGAGCAGACTTCATTTTTGCAGGTCAGGACAAGGGAAAGGGTCCTTGCTAGTTAGCTGAGTGGGCATGGGTAGCACTTGGTGGAGGATCCGGACTTTGAGTCGGGACCATTTTGGGATTTTGGCCATTGTCTGTATTTTTTTTTGGGCTTTTTTCAGTCTTGCATTGTAGTATTACATGGGATTTTTATTGTTGGAAATGGTTGTTGTACTTGTTTCGTGGTTGTTGGTTATTGTTTTCGCTATTTGATTGTTTCTATTGTGTCTTACTCTGATAAAAAGGGGTGTAGTCTCCCCACTTGACTACATAGACCCCCGCTGCTATTCGACATCCTTTGGCATACGGGGAGGCGTGCTTAAGGTCATGTAACCACCCGGCTTAGAACAACGGTTTAGTGGCTTCCAGGTCGGGGATGTTACAAAGTGGTATTAGAGGAGGTCTTTATTCTCCTTCTCTGAGGTCTTGTTATTTGGGATTAGTATCCAAGGGTTAGGATGTGTCGGGCCTTGGTAATGAGCTCATTCTTGGGAGTAGCTAACCCATGTACGAGGTAAAACCCAAGTCCCGTGGGTGGGAAATGTTGTTCTTAGTTGTGTGTTCTTATAGTTGATGATATTTCACCGTTGGGTGATGCACATGTGGTTTGATATGACAATTTTATGATATTTGTCTCGTGGCCTTAATGGGACGATAATTTTCATTCATGCATCATTTTAGGAACCTAGGGAGGTAGGTGACATGCATTGTGTTAGGCACATGCATGGGGTGGGTGTGTGAGGCAGGAAGGTAAGGTGCATCATGCATTTCATGAAACCAAGAAATAATGATAAAATGAAATATAAGTGTTTGAAATGAAGTGGAAAATGTTGTGTAAAACATTGTGTGAGTTTGGTGGTAGTGCATGGTTCTTTACACCATATGGACCATGGACACGGTAGAGTTGGTTGGGGCGGTTGTAGCTTGTGAAGAGCTTTTGTTGCTATTGTGACGTTTTGTGGTTTGTGTTCTAAAATCTCGTGCTTGGCATTGTAGAGAAATGCCACCACGACGTCGATTTCCAGTTGGGAAATGGGAGTATGTTTCTAAGAACACTCTTATAGTAGAGGAGCTATAAAATATGGTAATAAATGAAGGTAGAGATGACCAATTCCGGGAGAACTTGGCTCCCCTTGTGCAGATGATGGATCGGGACCCAGGACGGGTTGCACTGAGTATGTTTGAGCTGAACAGGGAATTCCAGCTGCAGCACCCTTCGACTTTCACCGGATAGGGTGGGATAGATGTAGAGGAGTTCTGGTTATATTTCATCTAGATGGTACTGGATCATCTAGAGACTCCGGTTAAAAAGAGAGTGAAGCTGGCCGCTTATATGTTGTAGGTCCAGGCTAGGCGTTGGTGGGGCATTCATGCTCAAATCGAGCAGGATGAGGGAATGTTGTGGAAGATTTTTCAGGAAAATTTTCTAGAGCATTTCTACCTAGAGACATTGAGGTAGGAGTGGGATATAGAGTTTATGAGCTTGACTCAGGGATCGTTGTTGGTGATGGATTATTCTAGTCGCTTCACTGATTTGAGATGCTTTGTCTCAGTGTTAGCAAGACATTTCCAGGATGGGCTGAGGCATGAGATCAGGTCTCAAGTAAACATCTTCTTCTTGAAGAGGTTCACAGAGGTTGTAGATCAGGCATTGATCTCGGGAGGAAACCTGAAGGGAGCTTCCGATTGTGGGCTTGTGGTGCCAGTGGGGTAGAAGAGTAGTACAGCTACCAAGGCTCGGAAGCGATTCCATGAGAGTTAAAAACGTGGTGGAAGTGTGCAAAGTGGCTGGAATAAAATGATAGCCTCTCAGAGAGGAAATCAGGTGTTCTGATATCTGTGCGGTAGGCTGGTGCATATGCGTGGTCAGTGTCCTCGACCTCCAGTTGAGTGTCGTTCATGCGGCAGGATGGGGCATGTGCATATGTTCTGCAGGAACCCTCAGCCGGCGGGTGAGCATGATGGTGGAAGGCAGGTACAGGATACGGGCAGGGGATCAGTTTCCCCATATCAGGTAGTCAGCTGGAGCTCCATGGGCCGTACTAGAAGGGGCAGTGGAAATGGAACTCTCGGGAAAGATCACTCATGCCAGCAAGGCAGTACAACGTAGGGAGTATAGACTAGAGGCTAGGGTAGAGGGGAAAGTCATCTTCAACCAGTTCAATTTGCGCATAGCGATGGCAAGGCTGGACCATCAACTGTTTGAGGTATGATCCTTGTAGCTTCTACGTTTTCTAGTGCGTTGTTTGACACAAGTGCCACGCACTCTTTTATCTCTACCCATCTTCTGGTAGTGCTGGGTTTACCTGTGGACAGGGTGTGTGGAGTTATGTCAATTGACACCCTATGGGGAGTGCGGGTTGAGGATATCATGCAGTGCAAGGGATGTGCCTTAGATATTGGTGGGTATCGTTTTCAGTGGAATTTGTTCGTTCTCAATATTTCATGGTTTCACCTAATCTTGGGAATGGATTGGTTGGTGTTTTACTGAGCACACATAGACTGTTATCATCACAGAGTATCGTTCAGGTCACTGGAGGGTGACTCTTACGTTCACCGTGGAGAATGGGATGTTCGAGTAGGGCGTGCGGGGCCGTATTGTCAACAGATGAGTGGAGTCATGGACAAAGTGGCATGTATCATGCTCGATGATGATGAAATAGGGGAACAACATGTTTTTTCTCTTGTGGTGGAACGGTTCCGTGACGTGTTTCCTGAGGATTTCTCGAGGTTGCCACCCGAGAGGGATGTTGAGTTTACGATCGAGTTGCTACCAGGAGCGGAGCCAGTTTCTATTCTGCCATACTGAATGGCACCGATAGAACTCCATGAACATAAGGTTCAGCTTGAGGATTTGGATCATAAGGGGTTTATCCGTCCTAGTAAGTCTCCTTGGGGATCTCCTGTGCTTTTTTCAAATAAGGCTGACGGGTCATTGAGGCTATGCGTGGACTATTGAAAGTTGAATCAGATGATAGTGAAGAATTGGTACCCTCTTCCTAGAATTCGTGACTTATTTGATCATTTTAGGGGTAAAATGGTGTTTTACAATATTGATCTAAGGTCGGGTTATCACCAGTTGAGGGTGAGGTCATCCAACATACCACAAACTGCTTTCGGGAGTCGGTACGGAATGTTTGAGTTTGTGGTAATGCCTTTCAGCTTAACCAATGCACTGGTGGTGTTTATGGATTTAATAAACTGAATATTTCATCCCTATATTGATCAATTTGTGTTTGTCTTCGTTGAAGTTATGTTAGTGTACTCAGAAACTCATGACGATCATGCCCAACATCTTGACATCGTCTTGGGTACACTAAGAGAGCACTGGCTATACGCAAAACTATCAAAATGTCAATTATGGATAGGTGAGGTGTATTTTCTGGGTCACATCATCTCGGAGGCAGGTGTTTCAATGGATCCAGAGAAAGTGTAGGTAGTTGTATCTTGGCAGCAGCCCAAGAGTGATTTCGATGTTCGGTGTTTTCTGGGTTTGGGCGGGTATTACCGAAGGTTCATCCAGGATTTCTCTCTCTTGGAAGCACCACTCTCGGGCTTGACCAAGAAGGGAATCAGGTTTGAGTGGTCTGAGGCTTTTGATAATTCCATCTATGAGTTGAAGAATCGGTTGACGACCGCACCTATCCTGATCTTACCTGATCCGGGTAAGAAACACCTCGTGTTTTTTGATGCGTCCAGAATCAGACTTGGGGATGTGTTGATGCTGGATGAGTGGGTTGTGGCTTATGGGTCAAGTTAGTTAAGACCCCATGAGCGGAAGTATCCCACTCATGACCTTGACTTATCTGCAGTAGTGTACGCCTTGAAGTGTTGGAGGCACTATCTGCTGGGATAACGGTTTACTGTGTTTACAGATCATAAGAGTTTAAAGTATATCATCTCATAGAGGGATCTGATTCTTCGGAAATGAAGATGGGTTGAATATCTCCATTCTTTTTACTTTGAGTTTGTTTACACACTAAGAAATGGAAACATTGTTGCTGATGCTCTCAGAAGGAAGGTTCAGAATCAGGTGGTTCAAGAGTCCAGCACTGAGTGGAAGGTGATGGATTTGTTTGAAGAAATGCACCTAGAGGTGCAGGAGGAGAGTGGTCAGGTCACTCTTGCTTCCTTAGAGTTGGAGTCGATGCTTTTGAGTCGATTTAAGGAAGTTCAGCTTAATGATATTGTGGGTTTGAACATGAAGGAAAATCTCAAAGGTGGGGAGCTACCTTCTGGCTGGGCCATCGTTGTGGATGATGTTGTTTGTGTCTATGATCGTGTGGTTGTGCCGAAGTGTGTGCAGGAAGAGTTGATGTGTGAGTTCCATGCATCAAAGTGGGCAGTGCATCCTGGTTTTACCAAGATGTACCATGATCTCCAAAGGTTTTATTGGTGGCCTAGAATAAAAAAGGAAGTTGCAGGCTTTGTGGCGTGGTGTCTTACCTTTCAGCAGGTGAAGGCCGAGCATCAATGCCCATGTGGTTTGTTGCATCCATTTCCCAATCTGGAATGCAAGTGCGATGATGTGACAATGGATTTTTTCGTGGGTCTTCCGAGGATTCCAAGGAAGAATAATGCAATCTGGTTAGTTGTGGATAGGTTAATGAAAGCGGCTCATTTCTTATCGATTCAGGAGACCTATACAGTCAACCAGTTGGGTGAGCTGTACGTTCGGGAGATAGTGCAGTTGCATGGGGTGCCACAGACCATAGTTTTGGACTGAGATCCGCGTTTCACATTGCGTTTCGGGAAGAGTTGCAGAATGTGCTGGGTACACAGGTGTTTTTGAGTACGACTTTCCACCTACAGAAGGACGGGTAGTCGAAGCGTACGATCCAAGTGTTGTAAGACATGTTATGAGCTTGTGTCTTGGACTTAGTTTAATATTGGGAGAGGCACATATCATTGGTTAAGTTTCCTACAACAATATTTTTCAGGCTACGATTCATATGGCACCATTTGAGGCACTCTATAGGATTCCATGTAAATGACCATTGTGTTGGCTAGAGGCCGGTGAATCTGAGTTGTTGGGGCCAAGTCTCATGTAAGAGACTTCCGAGAGAGTTATGTTGATTAGGAAGAAGATGGATACGGCTCAGAGTAGGCAGAAGTTTTATGCAGATCGGAGGCGTAGACCTCTTGAGATTTCGGTGGGTGATAAAGTGTTCCTTCGTGTGTCTCCAAGGTTGTGTCATTGTCGGATTCGAAAGTAGGGTTAGTTAGCGCCCAGGTATGTGGGACATTTTGAGATTGTGAAGAGGATCGAACTAGTGGATTACTGATTGGCAATTACACAGTGGTATGGTGGGATGAATGATGTGTTTCATGTGTCATAGCTTCGGCGGTATCACTCTAACCCATCTCACGTGGTTGATGTTGAGGATGTGGAGCTTGAGGATGATGCGTCCTTTGAGGAGAATCCAGTTCATGTGGTGGATCATAGTGAAAAGGTCTTGCGAGGAAAGGTTGTGACATTAGTGTGAGTACTATGGAAACAAGGGAATTTTCAGGAAGAAACATGGGAGCGAGAATCGGATATGCAGGCTCAGTGGCCCGAACTCTTCTCTTTGGTGGATCAATGGGGCTTGGGAACTCGGATCAAGGATGAGCCGTTATAAGGTGGGGAGTTTTTAAGAACCCGGTTTTGGAACTGTATGTTTTTCATTTTTTTTGGTTAAATCCCTTGTTTTGGGCCTCAAGGGATGTTTTCTGAAAGTATGAGGGTCATTGGGGGTGTTTCAGGGGCTCGAGGCACGGAAGAAATGAAAACTAGGCAAGACAGGCCATGGCGCATGGCCTGCGCACGGCCAGGAAAACCGTCCAGCCTACCCAGGTAAAACCGTGCGGCCCTTCCTCCTTTAGACAGTGGCGTGCGCATGGTTCTCACATGGTTTTCTAAACCGTGCGGCTAAACTGTGCGGCCACATAATGTTAGAAAAAAATACAAAAATTGCCACTCCAGGATTTAAGATCCCAACTCGGGATTTTCCTCTCATTCCTCCTCCTTCTCCCTTGGAACTAACCAAAACACTTAAGGGATCCAAGAGATCAATCTCCTTCTATTCTAAGGTTTTTTTGGTGCTGTTGTTTGTGGATCAAAGCTATGGGCAAGGCTAATCCCATCCTTGGTTCTTTTCTTGGTTTAGGGTTTGTATCTTTTCTCCCTCTCACTCTGAATCCCTAAAACCCTATCTTTTGGGTGAGTTTTAGGTTGAAGCTCCAATGGTTGGTTGGATCGAAGTCTAAGGACTCTATTGAGGGTGAGTTCAACCACAGTTACGAGGTAGGTGGACTAAAAGTTATATCCCATATTTATTTGAGTAATTTTTGCATGTTTGGTTATGTTATTGTTTTCATTTGGTTATGTTTTGGATAACCTTGGCATGTTTTTTAATTAATGGTGTTTATAATGGAAAATAGGAACCCTCATGATCCCTATGGGATGTGTTGAGATTGACTTGGCCTAATTGGGGCCATCCATGGGATGTGTCGGATTCTCCCAGGCTTAGGGATTGTAATTGGACAAGTGAACTTGTTGTAATTAAGGGTAGAGACTTTGATTAATATGTTGTCATGATTGGTTGAACTTGGAATAGAAGTTAGGTGATTCACCTAGACTTGGAAATAACCAAAGGGTTAATTGGAATGGGATGAATGGTTGAATCATGAAAATGGTGAATGGGTTAAATGGGTTAATGTGTACAATGATTTAAGACCATAACGGGATGGGTTATGGGTTTAGTGTTAAATGATTAGTGAGTTAGGAATAACACATGGGAATTGGGTTAATGGTTAAATGATGTGAAAGGGTAATGTGTTAATAGGTTAATGCATGATGTGGAATTCCCATGTGGGGTGTTGTGAACATTGTTTGCAGTAGGGCAGTGGTTTGGATGGTTGATGGTTTCTTATATATAAGCATGTGCACATGGCTTCGTAGAGTAGCATATGACATGAGGATCTACACCCACGGGTCGAGTGAAGACTGAGGCTCTAAACTCCACCCTAAATGCACGAGTTAGGAAAGGGGACTGATGGTCTATTCTCATAACGGTTGCATCCACCCGGAATGAGGCTTCGAGGTGAGGATATGGTTGAAAAGATGGAGTTAGTCCAAGTGAGATAGGATAAATATGTGTTTACCCTCTTGCATGTGATTTTTGGCCTTAGACCCATGTTACATGTGGTATGTGATTAACTCATGGAAATGTGATGAAAGGGTAAGTGATGGTAAATGGTAATAAATGGATTGTAATGGGAAGGCAATGGATTTGGCTCTAAACTGGTTAATGGCACCTTAAATAATTACTTGGCATTTATCATTCATTATCCTTTTGCAATCACAACTATTTATACTGGATTTTTTGTAGACACCATTGGTGGTGGCCTACTGAGTTGTACTCACACCCTGCTCGGGTTACCGTTGGGTACCCGAGAAGACTTCATGTTTGAAGGTCAGGAAAATGGAAAGGGTCCTTTCTAGTTAGTTGAGTGGACATGGGTAGCACTTGGTGGAGGATTCAGACTTAGAGTTGGGACCATTTTTGGATTTTGGCCGTTGTCTTTAAATTTTTTTTGGATTTTTTTCACTGTTTCACTGTAGTATGACATGGGATATTTATTGTTGGAAATGGTTGTTGTACTTGTTTCCTGGTTGTTGGTTATTGTTCCTACTATTTGATTGTTTCTGTTGTGGCTTACTCTGAAAAAATGGGGGTATAGTCTCCCCACTTGACTACATAGACCCCTGCTGCTAGTCGGAAGCCTTTGGCGTACAGGGAGGCATGATTAAGGTCATGTAACCACCCGTCTTGGAGCACCGGTTTAGTGGCTTCCGGGTCGGGGACGTTACATACCATCACTTTGAAAGTTGGTTACCCTCTTCCACATACTACAATCACTATAATTCCATCTTTATCATGTGGGGATAAACATTCCTCATCCATATTTATTTCCAGATATATCCATTACCACCACATTCTCTCAATTTACCATCTATGTATAGTCTGTAATAAAAAAATTAATCTTTTAGATAATTTATGATTATATACCTAAATCAAAAATTCATTCCCTGAGGGGTATACCTGAAGATAATTTTGGAAAAAATAAAACTATGGTCATAAACAATGAAACATATTCTATCACCAAGAGATTATATTTCATTAAACTAAAGAAATATGTTTTTTAGTGATATCTGTGCATTGATTATATAATTACTTATTAAATAATTATTCAAAGTTCTCCCACATAATGCCTTGTTTATGTTTATCCTGAATAGATAAATCCAACCATTAGTGGCATACATCCTTTAGAATATATGTTTCCAACTATAATTTAAACATGGATGTTGTTCCAATGAAATGAATTATTTGATTCAGAATTTTTTCTCATACCCATTCTTCTCCATTTTCGATTCCCATTGAAATATGAGTGGATTATTCTTTTGAAATATAACCTAGTGTTCCACCGTTAATGGTTCTTCATTCATCTTTAATCTGTTTATATCTTGAAAATCATGAACAATGCTTTTGACCAACTATTGTTTCACCTCTACAATAGTTGAAACCACCTTTTCTTATTCCCCTTCATGCTGAATCCTATTATGTCCACCCAATACCATTTTCTATGACTTAAACAAAAAACCCGCTTACTATATTTCAGTAAAAACTAATAGCATATAAATTTCAACTTACCATAAAAAAATACAACAACCATTATTTTCACAATAAAAAAAATTAATCATTTTAAACATTATTCATAAATCATGAATCTAAAGATGATTAATACGGTACTAGTTGGACGTATCAATATTAATGGATGTTCACTAACTCTCATCATCTAAGCGCATGATTATGAGATGAAAACCCTCCTTAAGGTTTTTTATACAATTTTGTACCTAGATCACCCTATTAACATGAGGATTAGAATAAGAAGGTCAGATTAATATTTTTAAGCTATTCATTACATGTTTTGAGATTACTATCTCCTTAATACAAATCCCAAAATGATAGACAATCTGAGCAAGGATGTTACCATTTGTAAAATCTCACCCCTCCTAATTTTCTTGAGAAATGATGTGGGTAACTGGCCTCAGGTGATATCCCCAATAAACTAAATGATGTAAATAAATTTTATGGTATTTAGAACATGTTGGGGGATAATTTTCCCATAAATTTAAAAACATCCTCTCAATACTGAACAATAACATCTTATCCTCCTTTATGATGCATGAGAGGAAATAATAAAACCCAAAGTAAATTCAATAAAATAACAAAATTTCAGTGGAAATCGAAATAAAGACCATAACTAACAAATAATATAATAAAATAAGACCTAAATACACACATGTGGCATCCTGATAAGAAAATATTGAATCATCTCCAAGCTCCATCTTCACAAACACTACCCACAAAATCCAGGTCTATCACCAGAGAAGTATGACTATTTTCCCTTTTCTATGTCCTGATAGATATTATCTCCAAATACGCTTAAGATACTAAGAAGTTGGTGAGTATAAATTCTGTTTTCCATCCCCATAGACTTTAAAACACACATCATAAGGTTAAAAATGGTTTTCAAAGATTATTAAAAATATTTTATAAGTAGATAAAATAGTTTTTATCGAAAACCATAAATAATTTCCTGGGATAAAATTAAACCATGCCTTGAAAACACTTCAAATTAATTTGGAATACCCATTCCCATATTTCCACACACATAAGAATTCATTCCATGTGATAGTTCCATACTCATGATCGGTCTCTCATAAATCTACCATGTTTTCATAATGTGACCATTATCTAGGTTCCCTAATGGAATATGCCCATTCCTCAGGTTCTCGTCTACAAACAAACATAAAATAATCATGTATGAAAATTTAAATGATAAGTAATATAATAATAAACTGTTATTTCTTGGAAAAATTTAATCAAACACTTTTTGTGCATAAAAATAAAACAATTATGTTAAAATTATTATTTTAAAATTAAAAAATTGGTTTTTTCAAAGGACATCCAATTTTTTCCAATTTCCAATGCATAAAAAATGGTTTTTAATTCATAATTTTCACCATGTTTCCACAAATTAATCTATAATAACATTTTAATAAAAATAATACTTGAATTTATACAAATCGATCAAAGGGATAGAAGCCAACCCCCTTTCAACAGATGTTTAAAACAATGAATGGTACTTAAAACCTCATATTTGGGATCATGAAACCACCAATTTACTTGATCCAACAAAATAATAGTTCATATTATTTATAAAAATATAGATTTTTCTATTATGAATGAGATTTATGATTCCAAGATAGAGAGAGAGAGAGAGAAAGAGGAGTGGACCAAAGAAGAATAGGGGAGTCAAGTTGAGAACAATGGTTTGAGAATGATTTGGGATCTCCATAACACTTTCACTCTAAAAATAATAATTTTGATCGAAGGGAAAAATATATCAATCATAGAGATGGTGATGATTATTATATCATTTTATATTGGGTAATTATATAGTATTTTGAACCTTAATATAGATTGAAACCAAAAAAAATGGGTGCCAACTATACATTACAGTGTCATGTAAAACTTCTTTTTAAATCGTGCACTAATTGTGCATATGGTACTAGACAAGCCATGTAACCACATAGTTTTGAAAACCATGAGAAAAAAGTTCATTTATACTCCCTTAATCCCACACATTTCATTATTGGCATACAAGGTTGGACAAATCTCAAACCAAAAATTCTTTTACCTCTCTTATCATTTGCACGGTTTTATTGAAGAAATTTCATTGTATGGCCTAACTATACAACAATTTTGTTCTGACAAAGTGTCCCTAAAAACATGTTACAGAATTGTTTAGAGGTTTTTCATGGTTTCTACTAACCATTCACATACCATGATCCTCAATAAAAACTGTTAAAACATTCCAAAACCTCACTGATCCTCCCCAAAGGTAACCCAAGTGTTATATAAGATTAAATGGAATAAAAGGGAAAGGTACCTAAAAAAGAGGGTGGAACATATATAATCATCAAGGAGATCTAGATTTAAATTTTGGGGATATGGTTTCCCCTTATATGTCTCCATGGATTTGGGCTATGATATTTGGTAAGAAAGAGATGATGATCCCTATGTACCATAGTCACTTAAAGATCCTTGATCATGTCTGGGAAGTAGCTTATTATAGGGAACCTATATTTTCATACAAAAAAATATTATCTTTTAACACAAATATTCAATACTTTTAAAAAATAAATTCATGAGGACCATAAAGTTTTAGTGTATTTGGAGACAAGACACACAATCTTCAAATTTCCTAAAAGATATTAAATATTGCCCACACAGATATCCAAATTTAGTAATCAACATAGACATTCCCTACATAAAACAATTCTTCAAAGCCTAGGGAAATGAAAATATAATAATGTCTTGGATAAGATTCTTTGTAAAGGTAAACATGGGATATATCAATCTATGATCTTATGAAATAATAAGATAATAATTACTGAATGAGACCATGAATATAATATTCAATTTTAATTAAAATTATATCTTGGATTATAAAATTAATTCATAGAATAAAATTTTATCATTTGAAATTACATGTATCATAAGAGTGATAAATCATCATAATTCAATCATGTATCATAAGTACATGTCATAAAATTATGAAACCATCATAAGTATAGAAACCATTTCATCGGTCAAGGATAACTAATAAGGCAATCAAATCATAGTGTATTATACATCACAACATGTTTCTCAAAGGATAATGGTTCTGGAATCACCACCACCATCCCATAATGGATTAATCACATTGAATTCTTTCCCATATTGGATCAAGAACATTGACTTGTTTTCCATTGTTATCTCATGATATATAATGATATACAATAAAAAGATGTATAATTTTGGGCCCATCTGTCACATAATAAAAACCATAAAAATGTGTTTCATAATATCATTTATCATATTAATATATCCTAATATGTTAAAATTAAATAGGTTTTCTAGAAATTTATTCAATCCATCACAACATAACCCATGGAAAATTGATAGTTTTAATAATCATTTCATCATTTTAATAATAAACCATCCTATAAAATAATAAGGATAGTACAATTTGATAATATCCCCAGTAAAACATAATCAACACCAAATTTTATTATTGGTTATAAATATAAAAACCATAAAAATATCACCAAAAATAGTATTTAGGAACATAAAATTTCCCTTATGAAATCAATACTTTAAAATATAAAATTTCCAAAATATTATGTTTTTTTAAAATAACTATGAAAGATTATAGGGGATTATTCAAATCATTGATCTATCATGATGACTGGAAATTTCCTTCATGCCATAAAAAGTAAAACAAAACATTCATCCGACGTTATTATAAAATGTAAAAGAGTAACTCATTTAGAAAATGAACAGAATATTATTTTTAAAAAAATTGTAAAAACTAATAAATCTGAAAAAATTACCTTCAAAATCATAGTATATTATTAAAATAATTCTTGAATTTTTTTTGAAAACATTGATATTGAATTAAAAAATTGACTAAAGAGGGAAATAAGTGATTAAAATGGAACGTGTCTCAAGGAAATAAAGTTGAGATAAAAATAAATTTCCTCGTGACTAAACATTCTTTATACATGTTAAAATATCCCATTTGAAAAATTTAGGTTAATTATAAAATTATCAAAAAAAATCAAATATATAATACCATGTATAATTTAATTTTGAAATCTCATCACTGGTTTATTTAAAAAATATTAAAATCACAATTCTTTGGGATAACTACTTCATTTTTCTTCCATTTTTCAATTCAATAGTCTCAGTCCTTATACATTGATAATGGTTATGTAAGGACACAACATTAAATGTTAGAAATTATAGTTATTTTGAAAATAGTAATAAAATTAATTTCCTAATGATATTTTAGGTTTAGAGTTTTAAATAATTATAAGAAACTCTTACATAGTAAACTCATATATTATAAGTGGAAACTTATACATAGTATCAATTTTTTCATAAAACAAAAATCATTAAAATAAAACATGATTTATTATTGTGATATATCTTTATAATTTCCCCTTCATCGCATCCTTGAACCAAATATTTCTTAAAGCCTATAGGAAAAATTTTAAAAAATTTCACGAGCACAAATAATTAGTAGGGAACTTAAAATAAAGGAAACCATTAGTCCAGGGAAAATCCATCAAACATTTTCTTAAAAACAAGCCTTTAACCTTGAAAAAGGGATCAACATTTTTAAAATATCTTTACCATACAATTTTATAATTAAATTAATTTCATGAAAACACATAAGAATGTATATACATGGTAAGTAGGTAACTTGGGACACAACTTTAGTAAAATGGAATAACCATGCAGTCAACATCTATACATGTCAATCATAGAAATACAATCATATGGATAACTTCCATACACAATGCATCGATGGTTATAACGTAGCCATCAATCCTTTGTTTGTCACGGAACCACATATCCCTGGTTTATTACATAATCATCCATCCAATATCCTAGTACCATTATATAATTGTTTCATTTAAAATCATTCAATTACCAGAACCTTTCTCATAAAATTACATTTTTACTCATATGAAATAATTCCAAATTATTGAATAACTAATCCATTTTAAAAAAAAACTATTTACTACTTTTAAAACCATATTTTTAAATAAAAGGGTCCAATACCACATTGAAAAATGTTAGAGAAATTAGAATATTAACATTTAAAATAATTCAATTCCATATAAATGCATTTATAAAAGAATGTTGAAAACATAGACCTAGAATAGAAACATTTATAAGAATAAATATTTAAATCATTAAAAATGATGTTTTACTTAAAGAGTCTCTTAAATTCAGTCTGAACAATCACATACAATATTTATAATCCATAATAATAAAATTAGTATAATTATTTACTTACTTTAGAAAATTTTCCAGTCTATTTTTCATTTTATATCACTTATTATCATGTTATAACAATTAATTAATTATTTAAGTTCATGTCGAATGGTTTGTTGATATTTTGTACATTAGTCAAATATGAACTTGGAATGATCTCAAAATTCAAAGTGGTCATAATTCCATCATATCTAGAATAATATTAATGATATAATAATCACTTTTATATATCAATTATATTTTAAAATCCATATATTTCATATGTTTATTAAAAATGAGAGAATTTTGAATCTTGCAAATGGTAGGTCGTACGTACACATGACTAACATTTCCATTTTTTCAATGATCATTATTGGAAGAAGATATGTATTATTTTATCTATACATAATGATAAAAATATAATTAATATAATATTAATCTTTTAAATATACTAATATATTTCAATTGTCTTATGTGGTGATGAGAAACGAATCACATCGCTTTGTGGAGGTGATAGTTCACAAGTACGCACGAGCGATGTTTTCATTTATCCATGCATGGAAAGGTAAGAATATAATGATATATTATCATTTTTAATGATTAATATATCATTAATATCATATATAAACATTAATTCGATCATTATAACTAGTACTGAGAGATGATGATGGAAAATGGGTGATATCGGTTTGTGAGGCAGTAGTTCGTCGTACACATGAAAGACAATAATTTTCCCATTTGACGAAAGTGAAAATATATTTAGATGATTAAATTAATTTATTAAAATATTTTTATATTTAGGATACATTAGTTATCATTTAATTATGGTTTAATTAAATATTAATGCTTTGGAAGAAAAAATAAAATAGAAACACTTAATTGAAACAATACATCTTTGTTAAAAATCCTTCATTGTTTAACACCTTATGATTAGTAAGGATGATGTTCTTCCAAAAATAATCACTCTAGAATTTGAGGATGTAATCTATTAATGGATTTGGGTATATATTTTTTGAACAAAATAGGTTTTGAATTGTATTTAAATTAGAATAATGGGGGCCCTTTGAAGTAGTGGGGAGGGGTGGTCATGGAATTCTTCAAATTATTAAATTATTATAAATTGTTATTCAATTAAAAAGTGGACCCGATATATATTATTTCTAAAATATTACGATCATGGGTCTAAATACCTTCATAAATTGAATATTATACAATTTTTTACTATATTTTAACCCTTATAATTTTGTTTTAACCCTTATTTTGACTTTTCAATTCTAAATGTGAAATCAGGTAATTAAAAATTTGACGAATAAAATAATTACAATAAAATTAAAAAATACAAATAAATTTGTTATTGGTGACATTAAAATACTAATACAAATTATTTTTATGAATTTCATATTTTTATTAATTTTATATCATTTTATAAAAATGTATTTATTTTAAAAAAGCAAAAATTTTAATTTTGACACTATTCATTACTTGAATTTTTATAAAATGCCATAAAAACAAAATAAATTAGAAAAAACTCTACAAACTCATCACTAAAATTTAAAATAAATCCAAAATTTTTTTTATGTCATTAATTATATCAAATTATATTATTTATATAATTTTAAATATCAGTTATTTTATTTTTTTCATTAAATAAACAATTATTACATCGTCATTATGTCATCAGATAAGGTAATTATTTTGTCAATAAAAATTATAAAAAAATTACCATGATTTAGGTAAAAATTTATTATTTAATATAAATATTTATTGTAGAACATATCACTTATATAACCCCATATTATAAATATTTCCATTGTAAAAAACAAAAGTATGAAAAAATTGACTTTCCTTTGAATATAATATTATAAAGGTTATATTATCATCCAAAAGTCCATAAATGGTCTAATAACTGATCCTTTTATTCTTAGGGATGAAAAATAATAATACAATAAAATTATTAAAAGTGTTAGGATAAGTTTCTAAAATTTAGAATATTTTTTTACCTTTAATTACTCAATTTCCCCTAACTATGGTGAGAAACAAATAATAATGTTACTATTCATATTGTCCCAAAAATAAAAAATTGCAATTTAATAAATTTTTACCATCTGATTCAATATAAGGAATCCATTTCTCCAAATTCAAAACTCATAAATTACATAAATGAATTAAAAGTAAATAACGTTATAGAACGAGAAAGACAAGTTTTTAAAGTAAAAATGTTCAAAAGTTCAAAATGTTATATATACAATATCAATGTAAAATTGATTAAAATGACCCAAATTGGATTAAATGATAAAACATTGTTCTAATTAAACTTTAAATTCAATTAAAAATGTTATTTATTATTATAAATATTTTGGATGAAAAAGATATTTTCAATTAAAATGACATATTTTTTCACTATTCAGGAAAAAAAGATATTAATCATAATGATACCAAATATTTAACCAAAGTAAATTGTGATATTAATATTTCACAAAAGAGGATTATTTTTTCAAATATAATTTATAAACGTGTGGGAAAATATATTTTATACGTGTTTTCCATTAAAAGATAGAAAAACAGCTATTTTTGAAAAATAATTACATTTTTCATAAAATTCGATTTGTTATAATATCATTTATAAAAAATGTATAAGATGAAATTTTAAAATTAAATTGAATATATTAAATATATACTTCCTTAATAGAATATAAAATGTTTGATTAAGTTATTCTATAAACACACATGTTTGAATTTAAATTGTTTTTCAGAAAAACGTTTCCTATTATTTTAGAGTGGGTTTTACATTTATTTATAGTTAATAGATCACTAAATAATTAATTATATATAAATGTGTAGAAAATACATTCATAATTTATTCAATCATATTCATACCCTTTATTTTAATGGCTATTTTATAGTGGTATATTTTAAATAATAATAAATAACTTTTTGTTTAAGCTCGATGTGGCGTACCATTTATTCTATCAAACATGGTGTTGCCGTTTAAAAACTTGTGACTTTACATTTTCTCCCATTTAATAAATTTTATCCTCAAAATTTCTACATGTTATTGGTTACCATGGTGAGACTACTCAAAATATCTTTATTGAAATACCACATTGAAAAAAGGATTAATAAAACATCTACATTAAAAGAAAGAACATGATGTATAAATATCACCTATAATAACACTTACTAGGGTTTCATGTAAGAAAATATTGAAATATAAGGGAAAGATATGTTGTTATGATGGATATTGATATATAACATGGTCATGAGAAATTTAGCAATCACAAAAATAGAAATATATGATCGGTTTAAAGGTTCATTAATTTTTTAGTGTGAAATGTAAATCGGTTTTTTGTTTCCTCAATAGTTTCATAGGGTTGAGGAATTATTTAACTTCCTAGACTAATAAAATAACTAAATACACTTACTAGAAAATTATATTTTACTTCTTTAATAAATTTCAATCTAAAACTCTTCTTTTCTCCAAATGATGATTATTTATGGTCAATTTTTGATTCTGGAAGAAATAGAATCAACTTATAAAGACTCCTATAATCTATAAAATTTTAACTTTCTATTTCTTATATCTTAAAACATTAACCAAAATAGTAAATTTTAGGACAAGATAAAATAATTCTCCAAAAATAACAAGCCATTATATGAGGAAAAAATACTTTTAATAACCAAAATTCAATAGTAATACCCAATGTTAAATATAGAAAAATAATTATACTTAAAATTACAAAAAAAATATTATAACTAAGATTAAGACCCAATAAATGAAAGATTTGTCAACATAATATTCCACGATATGATAATTATTTCAATAAATATCATAAATCACCATAATTTCATAATAAAATAATATATTCTTCCAAAATATAATTCATCCATTACATATCAAATAAAATCCCATAGTTTTTTAAATACCATGATCTTATTGTGTTCTTAAAATATAGAATGTCTTCCAAAATAATGTTAATCACTTAATCACCAAATTATTTTCCAATATCACTGTTATATATTAGATAAAATATATATTCTCAAAATAAACATATCCTTCATCAATAAAATAATTTAACTAACAAGAAAAAGTCCTACTAAGTGGTAATTCACGTGGGCTAGTGGTAGGTGATGCACCATTTTCACCTTTCGATTGTAGGTTCAAAACTCATATCCTTTCTAGACGTGATGGGTTGTCACCCATTCTGCAGGTTATCATTTTTCTAAAACTATATAGTCACTATCACATTCCCAAAATATGATAAAGTCCTAAAAAATAACCACAATATGTTTTAACCTAAAAATTTATCTCATACCTTTCATTTTCCATCCCAAAAAAGGTAAAACCCGTTAATTACCTCAAAAATATATGTCATAAAAATTACCATTAATCACCATAAAATTTCATAAATTAATGTCTCAAAATTGAATCTAAGACATTAAACATACGATACACCTAAAAATTTTAAAAACTCATGATGATATCACTAACTCAGAAAAAACATCCCAAGCTCCAAACTTGTCTAAACCCACATATTATACCAACTATAAGGAATTAACCTTAAAAGTTACATATTGAAGTTATTATAAACTACAAATCACATTATTTTCCAAAAGATATTTTAGATTTAATATTTTATAGAATTATAAAAAAATTCTTAATTATTAAACCGATAAATTAAAATTTGACACTTATACTCAGTATTTATTTTTCCTTAATACAAAAATAGTTAAAATAAAACCTAATTTCTTTTGCTGATATATCTTCAAAATTTCCCCTTGATATCATCCTTGAACCGACTTTATGTAAAAAATATTTAAAATATTTTAAAAATTGGAATGAGCACAAAAGCTCAGTAAGGGACTTAAAATAACGGAATCCAATTTTCTAGTGAAAATCTATAAAATATTTCCTTAAAATCATATCTTTTACCCTGAAAAGGGATCATCATTTCAAAAATATTAGTATATTACCATTTTAAAATAAAAATAATTTCCTGAAAATCATAATAAATCAAATAAAATATATGTAGGTTAATTGGGATATAATTATACTCCAGTTTAATAACCATGTGGTCAAATTCCACACATGTCACCCTTACAAATAGAATATCCATACGGCTAACTTTCATACAGAATACATTGGAGGTAATAAAGTAATCACCCATCCTCGGTTCATCATGGAACCACCCATGCTTGGTTTATAATGTAACCACTCATCCAATGTATATGTTCCATTATATAATCATAACAAAAAATATATTTCAATTATCAATATGCCAGTCCTAAAATTTATCTTCCTATAATATGAAAACATTTAGATTAATAGATTAACCAATCCAATTTCAAAACCATTTTAATATTTTTTTTAACTATATTTTACAATCAATGTGTTCCATACCACCATTAAACATCTGAGTCCGAAATGAACCTTGTATGATGTCAAAAGTAAAAGAGGTCATAATTCAATAATATTTATATAATGACATTCATAAAATAATAATAAATCTTCTATATCAATTATATTTTTAAATCCATCCATTATATATGGATATTAGAAATTAATTATGTTACAATCATGGAGACGGTAGGTCGTACGTTTACATGACTAACATTCTCATTCTTCAATGATCATTATGTAAAAAAGTTAAGTATTATTATACCTTTTAAGATTAATAATAATATCATTAATATCATATTAATCATTCAATAACACTTATATATATCATCCATGGGATGTGGTGAGGAAAAACGAATCACATCACTTTGTAGATTTGATAGTTCACATGTACGTACAAATGATATTATCATTTTTACGTGAATGGAAATGTAAGAAATTAAATGATATATTATATATTAATAATGATAAATATTTCATTATTATAATATATAAACTAAAATTCCATCATTATAACCATTCTTTATTGATGCTTATGGAAAACGAATTATATCGGTTCGTGAGGCTGATGCTCATCGTACACACGATTGATAAATCTTGTCCCATTTGACTGAAGTGGAGATGGATTTAGGTGTTGATATATAAATAATAATATCTAATTATATATTTATTATAATGAATTTATTATTTCATTGGGTCTTACATAGATTTGAAATATATGAAAGAATAAATAAAATAGAAACACTTTATAAAAATGATACCTCTTCTTTAGAAACCTTCATTTCTTAACACATTGTGATCATTAAAGATGATTTTTTCCTGAGAATAAGAGCTCTATAATGTGGGTAGGGATTATAGGAAGGTATTTTGGTAGAAAATTTCCAATTAAAATAGGTTTTTATTTGTATTTAAATGAGAATAATTGCTTCTCTTTTATAGGAGGGAGGAGGGGCACTTATGGAATTTTTCAAATTAATAAATTAATATAAATAATTTTTCCATTTAAAATGAATCCAAACATATTTATTTATAATATATGATGATTCTGAGTCCAAATAAATTCATAAAAGGAAAATTATACATGTTTTTACTTTTTTTTAATCCTTAACTTTGTATTTTAAACCTTATTTAACCTTTTTAATTCTTTCTGTGATATCTTGTAATTTACACTTTGGGGATTAATATAATTAAAATAAAATTTAATTCACCCAATAAATTAGTTATTGATGATATTTAAAGTATTATCATATTTATTTTTTAGAATTTTATACTTTTATGAATTTTATATCATTTAATAAAATATTTTTTGTTTCAAAATATCAATAATGTCAATTTTAACACTATTCATTACTTGACTTTTCAAAAATATCATAAAAAATATATATTTTAAAAAAAATATTTTAACTCATCACTAAAATATCATATCAATCTATAAAATTCATGTATGAAATTAATTATATCAAATTGTATTTATTTTAATATTTTTAATATCATTTATTTGATTCACTCATCAATTAAACAATTAGCACATCACCATTTGTCAATATTTAAAATAATTATTTTGTTAATAGAAATTATAAATAAATTACAAAGACATTTAAAAACATTTTATCATAAAAAATACTATTTATATTCAAACATAACCCATATATAACACCATATTAAATATACTTCTCTCATTAGATACAAAATTATGACAAAATTGACTTTTCATTGTATATAATATTACAAAGGTTATATTCTCACCCAAAATTACAAAAAATAGTCTCATAACAAATATTTAATTCTTATGGATGTAAAATATACCTTAAATAAAATTAATAAAATTTTAAGTAAAATTTCATAATATTTATAAAATTATTATTACTCATAATTACACGATTTACCCTAAATAGTGGTAATAGAAAAATTCTAAAGTAAATATACATGATGCAAAAAAAAGAAAAGGGATATATTTTATAAATTTTAAAAAAATTATTCCAAATATGAAATATATTTTTTAAAATTTAAAACCAATTAAATATACAAGTTAACTAAAAATTAATCTCATTGATGGAAAAAGAAAACAGGTTTTTAAAGTAAAACCTTACAAGAGTTCACAATGTTTTTATATCCAATTTCTTTGTAAAACTGATTCTAATGACATATATCATATTATATGATAAAAAATTATCTTTTTATACTTTAAATCCAGTGAAAAATATAATTTATCACTCTAAATTATTTATATCAAATAGATGATTTAAATTAAAATGCCGTATTTTTTCAATATTCATTAAAATATTAAACTTATTAGAAGGATACCAAAATTGGAACCAAAATAAATTTTGATATTATTTATTCACGTGATAAGATTATTTTGTCTAATGTAATTTATAAAAGTTTCAGAAAACTAGATTTAAAATAAGTGGGCCATGAGAAGGAGGAAAACAGCCTTTTTTGAAAAATACTTCTTTTGTGAACAAAATTAGATTTGTTCTTATATCTAGTCAAGAAAACATATAATATTAATTTTAAAAATAATATTTAATATATTATATATATCATTAGTATATTCCAATAATTTTGATTTAATTGTTTTATAAACAAACTTGTTCTTTCTTAAATTATTTTTAAAAAAATCTTTTTCCTTTTATTTTAAATTAGATTTTACATTTAATTATAGTTTATTGGTAAAAAATTAATTATATATTCATGTTTAAAACCTTTTTCATAATTCATTTAATCTTATTCACACCAACCATTAAATTTTCTAGGTTATAATAGCGACTTCTAAATAATAATATTTTTTTATTCATTTAAACATGATGTGGGGTATCATGTACTCTATCGAACATTGTTTTTCCTTTTAAAATCTATGTATGTTACTGGTTACATCATCTCATAAAAATTATTAATGATTTAAATATTACATATATCTATTATAAAAATATTTATTATCATTCACAAATTTTAAATATAGAAAAATTAATTGCATTGTTTAGGGAGACAGTAGCCATATGTACGCGTGAACGTTGTTTTAATTTTTTGATAGATGGAATGAAAGAATAGTAAGTAATAATTAACCAGTAAAAAATCATAAATATAAAATATCAATCATACATATTCCTCAAATCCATCATTTGTGACATCCATTTAAAGTTTAAATGAAAAAGGAATCACATCGCTTTGTGGAGATTGTAATCCACACATACGAATGAGTGGCCTTATCATTTTCCAACGGCATGGAAGGTAACAATGTATATGTGATATAATAATTATAGAAGTATAATTATTTTATAAATAATATATATAATTAAATCCATCATCATATTGATCCATTAGAGGCAATGATTGGAAATGAATTTCATCAGTTCAAGAGGTGGTAGTTCACCATACACATGGTCGATGGTTTCATTTCCCATTTAATGGAAGTAGATATGGATATAGGTTCTTTAATTCACATAATAAAATATTAGTTTATTAAATATACATTTTTTTAATTTTATAAAATTTTAAGAAGATTTTATTGAGGTAGAGTATGAAATAAAATGAAAACACTTGGTTATGAACGGTACCTCTTCTTCCGAAAACCTATTTTGGTTTTCATCAAAATCTATCTTTTGATGTTTTTATAAAAAATCCATGCCCTATATGACTTGTTAAGGGATGTGAAGAAGGTATATTGGAATGTATTGGGAAAATAAAAATTTCTATTGATGTCTGAAATAAGAGAATAGGGTGTTCTCTTTTATAAGTGATGGGACATGAAATTTTGGAATTTCTTAAAAGATTAAAATATAAAAAAGAACTTCTACAAAAAAAAGATTCAAAAATTAAACACATTTAAATATAATGTAGCAGTTGTTTGAAATAAAATCATCCAATAAATAATTTATAGGTTTATGTGGTGTTTTAAAACATATATTTTATTTTAACATGATAGTTAACTTATTTTAAACTTAACAGCAGTAATGACTTTTCTAATCTTAAAGGGTTGTAATTTTATTTGTAAGGTTTCAATTGTATCATTTGTAAACAAATTATTCTATTTTATAACATATATTTTCCGCATATTCCTCCTTCAATATTTATATGATTTATAAATAATTTAATAAAATTCTTTTTCATAATATAGAGATAATGTCATTTTTTGACATTATTCATTTAACTTGAATTTAAAGAAACCAAAAAAAAGAAAAAAAATTAATATTTAATTTTCCCAAATCTATAATATGTAATATATTTCTATAAAATTCTTTTAGAACTATAAATTTCTCAAAAAAACATTACTTTTATTATTTTTAAAATCATTTATTTTATTATTCAATTAATGGATGAAATACTATATCAGCACAGCATAAGAATTCAAGGAAACTATATTTTTAGTAAAAACTAGAAAGGGATTACTATATTGAAAATAATTTAATTATTCTCAAAATTAAAATTAATTATAGTTAATAGATATATTTTTTCCTTATGTGAAAATATAATATATTTCTAAAAGAAGTAGAGTGACATTTTTTCTTTTTCTTTTCTTAAATTGTTATAACGGTCACATTGATATAAAAGTATCCTATAAAAAATAAATATTGAGAATAAGGTTATAAAGATCCAAATAAGTTAATCTATTAATATTTAAGATGAAAAATATAGGCCTTATCACATAGTTTTCATCTATGTTAACATGATTTACCCATTTTTCATGATTTTGAATTTTTACTATTTTTACTATTAATTATAAACAAAAACAATTTATAAATATTAAATAATATAAATTGTTTTTATTATAAATATGGAAAAAATTCCAAATTAAATATCAATATATGTAAACAAATTCATTTTATATGTATCACACAAAGCGTGATGAAAAAGGTTTTCCATGAAAATGCAATTATCAAGGAACAAATGATGTTACATTAACACTGTGAATAATAACATTAATTATATAAATTTTAATAAAAAATTTGATAGATATATAATATATAAATTTAATTTAAATAATTTTACATTTGGGTTTCTTTTATTCATTTAAAATAAAAAACTGTATAAAATTATAAACAATTTTTGGAAAATAATTTTTTTGAGAATAAAAATATATTTAAATCAAAATCCTGGTAATTAGAGATTAAAATGAAAAAAATAAGATTATTATAAATAAATTTATCATAAGTAAATTTAAGAATAAATACAAAATATAAATGAACAATAAATTCAATTATTTAATGAAAATAAATGATAGTTTTACAAAAAATGATATTTTTCACTACTGACTAAAAAATATATTTTGAGATAAATTCAAAAAAAATCACTAATATAATTTTGATATGATGATTATAAAAATATTATAATTATTATAAAATAACATTAATAAAAGTGTAAAAAATTTATTATATTATTCATACCCAAAGATTAATTAAAATTTATTTTTAAGAATATGTATATTTGAATCATGAAATGACTTTACATAAAATTGTGTTTTTATTTCATAATAATTTTCCATTAATTTTTTATTGATTACGAAACTTATATTTAACTATTATAAACCCTCGTGGGATTGTATGTGACATAATAACAACCACCCAAATCTATGGAACACCTAAAACCCAAATAGAATTGACAAAAACATTTTTGCCAACCCAATTAGACATCACGAAGTGCTACTGAAAATCACCCTTACACACATTTTGGATATTTGCAGAGATTCCACATCACTCAGTACTAACAAAAAATTAAACTGTAGATGAAAAAAATTCCACTCAATGCTAGTAGATATATTAATATCAATTCCCACATAATTCACAACATCCCTAAAAACATGCTCAATCATATGAAATTATAAAAGTAGGCAAGCCATTTTTTACATTAAACTTGTATATATTTAAGAATGAAACCAATTAAATAAAAGTTTAAAACATTGTAATTAAGTATAGAAATGTTTACTTAAATTTTTATTAAACTTTGGATTTTGTAAATCCAAAATAAATGAAGGTGCAATGAAATGTTATAGAGGATGAAGAGGAACCAAAAGCCTAAGATTTTGTCTTTATTAATTCCCTTGTCTGTCTTTTTCCAAAGAAACATTTTTCAACGTCATCCCCACAAAAGAATCCTCTTCCATATTTTATTCAACTTCCATCACTAAACACTATCATTTGCACAACATAAACAAAGTATGAATAAATTGTAAAGATACACATAAAAGTTTTCATAAAAATTTCATATAGATAATAAAAATAAAATTAAGAATTCTAAAAGTATCTTTTATTATATTAACACAACTCGTTATAAGAAAATCATCAAGGGAAACATGATATAAATTTTACCAAAAAAATAGTGGCGAAATTTTCAAATTCATGAATAAAAAAATTGAAATAAAAAAAATTCCCTAGTAAAAATGGGGAGGGATAGCCTCAAGTTTTTTAGGTGAAGACCTACATTTATCAAGCATTAGAAATGAATATTTTTATGATAAAATTCAACTCCATTCAATTCAATCACATTATTATGTCCCATTGTATGAGAAATAAACATAACTTCCACCAAGAATAACAGGACCAATCATTGCCAAACCATGCTTCACTTAATTGAGGACCTATTTGGCATATAAGAACAAAACTTTTAGAACATCATCAAGGAAACCATGATATATAATTTACCGAAAATTAGTGAAAAAAGTTTCATATGCATGACTAAAAAATTAAAATGAAATACATTTCCCAAGTAAACATCATTCTCTGAAAAATACCATTCTCTAGATAATGGTTTGAAAAAAAACTAATAAAACACCATTTTTAAGATAATATATATTAGTCTGTGAGCCGTAAAACAATTCATAATCAATAAACAAGAGGAAGTGTCATAAATTATAGAAGTAAAACATGAATTGAAGTGAAACTTATTATTGGTCCCCTAATATAGTGACTATGGGGTCAGCCAACGTAATAGGTCAATCGCACATCTTAAAATCTCGATGAAGTTCATTCATGTGACCATTATTGGTTTGTATAATCAAACCTTCCAAGGTATAATAGTAAAACAATTATTTGAAATTCATAGTATAAGATTGTTAATATAAGAGAATAATTTTTTACTATAATTCAAATCCTCTTTAGAATACATCATAACTATATTCATTAATAAGAGCGTTATAATAATAGCTAGTAGTTATCAAATGAGCTTTGGGACTGTCAGTAGTCCCACCTTGAACTGGTGTTCTATCTAATGCGGGACTTTCAATATTCCCTCCTAGAACTATGAAGCCTCATAATACCTCACTTACCCCTCAACCTGTTCGAGTTGGAATAATATGGTCCCCTCTCCCACCACTACCTAACCTGTTTCTATTTAGATTAAATATGATGATCATGGCCTCGAGGGGTCAAAAGTTAATGTAAATTTTGGTGTTAAACCCCTAACAGATATATCCCGTCTCCAGATGAACCTTCCTTCCCAAAGTGGTGTAGGGTAAATGAAAATAATATCATCAAGATGGGAATCCTTTTGAGTATTATGGGATTTTTGAAGATGTTTCTTTGGGAATGGAGAATAGAGAAAACAACAGGAGTTTAACAGGACAAGGTGCCACATGCTTCTTCCTTTGCTATAAATATGTATACTGGAATATTATCATAGGGGTCCAATTCAATTTTTTTTAAATAAAATACAAAAAATTAGAAAGTAAGATTTCAAGGAGACTTTTTACAGGTTTCTAGTATCAATACGTGTCTTTAGGTAAGTAATGGTGCAGTTCCTTATCATAGATAGGAAAATCAATCTTAAAATGGGTGAAAGTAACTGTAATTATTTACTCAATAATCCCTAGAAACTGTGATCAAAACTGATTTCATAAGAATTCCAAAAAATTTATGCCTAAAAAATATGTCCTATCACAAAACAAATAAAATAAATATTGTATCATTTTGAAAAATATTATGTAAAAAAAGACAGATGCATATGGATAACTAAAATGTAAATCTGAAAAAATGATCTATGTTGTTCTTATATAATTTATTTAACTCATGATTTTAAATTTAACTATCTTATAAAATTAATATAGGAATATTACTTATGTTTTTTATTCTTCTTATATTCCAGCTATGTAACATCTAAAAAGTTTCCATTTATAAGACATCACAAAATACTAATAAATAGTACCAATGGGAAGAAACATTGACAATTAGTATGATGTGCCCCTTAAAGATTCTAAGATTAAAATCTTTTTATCTAGTATCCTTCAAGTAGTTATAGATTTTATAATACGTTGATATGGTGTTATTATAGAAAAAAACACTTCAAAAATATTCTGCAACTCAAATTTATGATACCATAGAATTTCAAGTAAAACCGTAAATATACTTGTTCATATAATTTTAATCATTGTTGTGTATACATATTGATAAATATTAAAAATTTCAATATAGGATTTTATAGTGTGTATATTGTAGTGTATACACTATATGTAGTGTCTGCATTTATAGTGTATATATAAATGTTGCGGTGTTTCCATTTTTAACAGTCACATATTGGACTATATGAATATCACATATTGAATATCACAATCTGTGCATATTTTAGTTCATTATTCAAGAGTATAACATATTATGAAATAGTGAATAATAAAATATCATAGTGTTTATATATATAATGCATTTTTAACATGAGAATACTATATATTGAAGAGTATACATATATGTTTCATAGTGGAAATTTTAATAAATAATTAGTATTGTTAAAAACATAAGAATATAAATAGATAATTATACCATAATTGTTTCATTTTATAATGAGTTGTTTCTATAATTGTACAATCTGTGTACAACTTTCTGCAAGTCAAATAATTCACCAATAATATTATAATAACACCGAAAAATAATATAAATAAATTCATTCATTTTACAACGCACAAATTCCTAGAAAATGACAACACAACAACAGAAAAAAAATATTAAAAAAATTATTCATTTAGTAGAAACCAAATGACCACCCAACAGCCAACATCTAACAACCAACTACACTATATGTCCATTATTCTCCAAGATTATTCAAACACAGTAATAAGATAGAAAGAAGAAATATAAATTTCAGCAGCAATAACAACTCCTCCAATAGACCAAATAAACTCCTTTATACATTTATAAAAAACAAAATTCATTCATTCAACAACAAAAAAATCCAATTTAAATGATTGATAACTCTGACCATTATAAGACTGTTAGTGAGAAAAAACAACTTAATTTGATAAACTTGCTACACTTTAGAATCAATAATAGATTTTTGAAGTAAATAAATGAACTAAAAGACTAGGTGCATACCAGAGGGGTTCCATTTTAGATAAATGAACTCAACGATTCTATAACTAAACTCAATGGCCATAAATAAACATGATAGAATTTTGTTACCACATTAGCTTCCGGATGAAATAAACATCCCTGGTAGAAACATCTCACTGTATAATATGAGCATTACCAATAATTTCAAGGGTTGGAATTATCCAAGTCATCCCATTGAATATTGAATATCAACCCTGATGGGTTGAACATGAATCTCTAAAATTTGTGCAATATGGTTAATCTCATTAATTTCTTAATTAGTGACACTGCAATGGGAAATTTCCTAGGGAAATTACAAAGTGAATCAATAAGAAAAAATAATCTTCTAATAATTAGTGAAAATGTAGTCCTTAATCACAATATAAACCCTATGAACACAATATATTGCATTAAAAAAAGGAAGAAAGAATAGATAGGTATAAAATTATAGTAATAAAGGATTTCAAATGATCCAGTGCGTGAATAGACAACAAAAAACATAGAATTTGATATCTTGATTTGATCAAACAATCCAGTTCGTGAAACTGCACCAATGACTCAATGATAAAGCTAATTTCCACATGAGACCTTGAGAGAAGTTTTCCAAAGAAACAACAATTAAAATTTTTCAAAAGATGATTTCTTAATCCTCATATTGAGATTACCTGAAGGAGAGAAGAGGATGGATGGAAAAGCATTGGAGACTGTTTCCATGGATTCATGCAACCTTACCCAATGGGTTTTAGACGTAGTCAAGGGGGGATATGGGATATCAAAGGTTGTGTGGAAAAGGAGGTGAGGGGGAAGGGGATATGGAGGTGGAGTCAGCATAACATTAGCAGATAGGGGGAGGCGTAGGCAGAGGTGGTGTGGCATAAAGGGTGTGTGTGTGGAGAAAATGGGTATCCATGGTGGTGAGATGGGGATGTATGGCCTAAGAGGGGATGTGTGGTAGAGAAGGGGATTTGTGGTGACTGGGAGGCGAGGTGGAGGTGGTGGGAGAGGTGGTGGTGGAGGTGTCGAGGAAGAATACAATGGAATTGGCTAGGGTTTTGGAGAGGGAGACCATGATGGAGGAGTGGGGAGCAAGCAGCAGGGACTGGGGACATGGGAGTGGGGAGTGTGGAGAAAGGGGAGAGGGAGACCAAGAGCTGGGATAAGATAAGCACTATAGGGAGGGTTCATGAAGATAATGGATATGATAATGGAGAAGGAAGTGGGATGCGGTGTGTGGGGTGCAAGATGTAGTAAAAGTTGAATAGAGCGTAGATGGGTAGGGTTTGTGATGTGAGGAAGATGAGAATTGAAGTAGAGGAAAGAGAATTTCGCAAGAGTAGTTTAGAAAATTGGAGGGAGTTGTGAAGCAAGGAGATGACACATAGAATGTGAGCCAAACAATTTAGTACAAATATTAGATTTTAAGGGGGTTAATAATATTTATATCATCCAATTCAATGACTAGGTTATAACAATTACATTTAAATAATATATTTCATTGGTCATTTGTGTCTTAGTCTTGTGTGGAAAAAACTATCCAATATAACATTATTCTTTTAAGATCATGGGGTGTTTCACTTATTTCTTATCCATACCACATAAAAACATAAAATTAAATCATTTATTCCATGTATCACTTTTTTGGATGTACATACCAGACCCAAAACATGTACAGAACACAAAATCTATTCAACTATATCATGATTTATCATATGAGGAACAACCATTGGAAATTATAGATCAAATAGAAAATGTGTTGTGGAATAATATTATTCCTCTAGTAAAATTTATATATAGGAATCATAATTTTGAGGATGGTTTTATGTAACCTGAGGATGTGATGAGATAAAATTACCATCACTTATTTTCCTATATGTAATAAAATTACAAGGATTAAATTATTTTTATAGGGATAGAATGTAACGAACCAAAATTATAGAATTTTTAAAACAGATTTTAAATTTAATAACATTCACTAAACACTACACCTAATTAAAAAAACAAATAAAATCTGATATATTTATTGAAAAATCTACAATATATTCTGATATGGTGGTAAATTAAATACTTATATAGTAAATAATTAATATGATTAAGTGTTGAAAACTATTATTTTTAATAAAACAAGTTTTCTTTTTATCACTTTTTTTGTTTGAAAATAAATGAATAAGACATAGAATTTAAATTTTATAAAAAGAAAATCCATTTTTTATTTCCCCACATCTAAAATTATTAGATATGAATTTTTTATTTTTTTCGAAAAAGGATTATTTTTAGTCAAAAATAATAATTTTGAAAAAAAATATATTATTTATGATTTTATCAGTATATAAATTATCCTAGAATATTATAAAAAATTATAAGTAAAAAAATATGCTTCTTAATACTAAAAATATTCATTTTAAAATATTATATGACCTTATAATCCTGTGACCAATATTTTAAAAAATAAACTAAAATGATACTTTTATAAAAAATTTATTTATACTTTTTGTCTTGTTAATTGTTTATATGGTATAGTTGTATTATTTCTTGCCTTAAAATCATCCTATGTTTTATTTTGTTATAATAAATCAATTTTATCATTTTAATCGGTATCTATGGTAATAATATTTTATATATAAATTTAAAGCTTATAATTTTCATTTTTCTAAAAACAGTTTTTATGTGATTAAATGTATTTATTATAAAAAAAAATTCTATTCATTTATAAATTTTAGGTGTTAAAAATATTTTAAAATATTAAATTATAAGTATTAAATTAGCTAAAAATATATAATCTTAATTTTTTTATTAATGCTAATTACTAAAGTTAAAAATTAATTAACACGGTAAAAGTTAATTTTGGTAAAAGGTAAAAAGAAAAAAAATGCCATAAATCACTGATATCTTGCTTAAAATAATTTTATGGGAGTAACTCTCACCTTAAACTATCCCAACCCACCTCTTTTCAGGTTTTTTGTGACTAACCCTTGAATAGTGTCATGGAATTGTAAAAAAATAATTTGGGATTTTAAAAGATTCATTTTATACAATTATAAAAGGATAACAATTACAACCTTTCATGCACACTTAACCTCAAAATTAAACATTTAAAAAATGAATTTAATTACCATCTATATCCCTCTCCTGAATAAATAATCTGCTGGCCACCTTATGTTTTCTTAATTCCTTCACTTACAAAGAGTTTTCTAAGAGAAAATTGAATCTTCCAAAATGAGTATTGCATTATCTTTGTATTTTATTTTATTATAATACAATAAAAAAATTATATCCTTTTTTATTTAATTAAGTCATAATAATTTTTATATTTAAATTTAATTGTATATATTAGAAAACAAATATTAAATATTTTCTATCCTCTTTGAAAATAATAACATCAATCATTCTAGCATGCACACTACCATCTCAATGACATTATTTGTTTTATTTTTCATAAACATATCTCAAGAATTGTAACAATTTTGGATTTTATAAAAAAACTATTTTTCTATTTAATATATATGTTTCTGAAAATATCATTTTTAATATACCATTATTCTTCCCATTCATTGATAAATGGGACTATTAATCATGTGTACATGTGGACTACCACCACCATAAACAATTAATTTCATTTTTAATAACCAACTATCTTGGAGGGTTCCAAGAATGAGTTTAATTAATATATATGATACTTATGAAATTTTCAAGATTATATAAAGGTTATATTAAAATTATATGATAACATTATCTAACCCATTCAACCATTATAACACACTTCTGTTAAGCCATTTTTTCACCAAACTAAGTAATGTTATAAAGTTTATATCAGGGATGATTAGGGAATGTTTTATTTTGGTTAAAAAAAGTAATAATAATTTATTAAATATTTATAAATTATTATATATTAATAACATTAATATCTAGTGAAGTTATTAATATATCACCTTTTATTACTTAAAATAACCAAAACAGGATCATCTATGATTACATTATCACCAAACGTAACCAAAAAACATATAAAATGAAATTATGAATTTAGAAATTATTTTAAAATTATTTACCTAGACTTAGTTTGATCAATGAATGATTAAATTTTGAATAAGACTGAAGAACAACACTTCCATTACAAAACAATTTTAAAACAATCATGTTTTTTGACACTCAACATTGAAAATATATGATAATTAACAAAATTATAAAATATGTATAAAGGAATTTTATTAAAATTCATAAAATGATTAAGGTTATAAACATTTTATTAAAATATTTTTTTCTTTTATGTGTGATGTTGTCTCCCATTAGACCAGATTGTAGTAATTGTAATGAGTTTTCATGACTCTAATCATTCCATTGTGTCATAATAACTTTTATTTTCATAAAAACGTTTCATATAAGATCATATCAATACTATGATAATTTTATGATCTATTTACACCTTCTATTAAGGGAAAATCAATTTTTACACCAAATTATTCATTCGTGATGAATCAATTTTTTCAAGGAAATAAATGTTTTTTAGAATATTTGATGTCTCTTATAATGGATTCTTCACTTCATTTATAATATTTTACATCCTAAAAATGTTCTAATTTCAGTAGTGGAAAAAAAATTATCTCTAATGATACATATATTTTAATTTATTTTAAAAAAATATTTTTAATTTCCTTTTAACAATGTGAGTTTTCAATAAAGGTGTTTTCAAATATTTCAAATCATATTCCATTCAATGATTATATATTCTTCCATTAATCATTTACTTTTAACATATGACTTATTTATTTTCAAGGTAACATTATTGTAATTTGTTTAAAAATATTTTTATATGTTTCATGTTAATTTAAAAAATAATATTTATAATGTGAATTCAATATCATGTCTTTTTAATATGATCTTAAGAAACATTTTTTATGAAAAATATTTTTTATGATGTATATTTTATTTTAAAAGAAATATTCTCCAATGATTTAATGCTTCATAAATCATTCAATATATTTTCTTTTGGTGTGATCATATTTTTTTTATCAAATGATCATATTTTTTATACGATTCTATTTAGAAAATTTATAAAATCCGTTTTTCATCTCTTGGTTTAATTTAGATAATATGAATGATTTTATTTGAAATGTCACTCATATGTATGAATGATGATGGTTGGGGTCCTATATCACCCTCAAATTCATTGGTTATGGTTTTATATCTCCTAAATAAATGATGTATTGGCATAATTGTATTTTCTTCATAAAAATAAAGTGTGGACATACATATATTTCTTCAAAAAAAATGGTGTACATACATGGATTTGATCACATTTTTTCCATTATTATGTTTACACCAATAATTTTCCAAAATGTGCTTTAATTTCAAATGTTTCTAATATTCCATTTTCTGAAGATATTCATCTATCTTCTATATTGACTTCTCATTCGTTATATATTTTTATGCCATATTTTTATGACATTTCATGTGTCTTATATTCCTATGTTGTGATCCTTAATGATCAATCATTTTTTTCACTTTTTATCTATTTATATTTTTATTTGATATTACTATATTACTCATATTTTCCCTCATATTTAAGAACTAACTGTTGTGACTAGTTATTATGTTTCCCTTACTGATAATCTGTTCTCACCCCACATTATGATCTCATTCCCCAGTTTATGAATATGATTATGTCATATGAGACGTATAGAATAGGGTCTATAGGAAAACATATGATGATAAATTTTCATAAGTTTTGTAAAATAATATATCTATGTTGTTAGTATCTATGACACTAAACCTTTCATCCTTTGTTTTGTAATATTTTTTGCGGAATGTATTAATTAAACTATGAAATCAATGTATTAATTAAGAAAATGTATTATATGTTTCTATAATATAAATATTACTTACTTATTATGATTGATGGGTGTTCACCTAGATTCCCATACATTTGATAAACATGGGAAATTATTGACAAGATTATGTACCCTTTATATTATATCACGTAAATACATTTTTCATCATTTTCCTCGTTAAGAATATTTACCAATATAACAAAATCATATCATAGTATGCTCATTTAATTTCCATGGGTTAATCATTTTAGGATTATTAATGGATTCATGATTGTTTTCATATTCATGTGGTGCACATGTTCCTGATGTATTATATTATAATTAACGGTCCAAAAATTACAAATCCACTCATTCGATAAGGTAATTCATACACCACATTTGATGCTATGTATTTTTCATGAGTAGTAGGCTAAGAACATTATGTTATTTTTATTTGGGTGTTCCCATCAATTTTTTGTATAATGACATGAATTATGTTTTTTATGAATTCTTATGTCATGAGGAAATTTATGATAATGGGGATGGGGGTAAGAGTCCCACCTAATTGGTGTATCCACCCATGATATGCTATGATAAGTATATTCCATTATTTAAATATCATTATATATATCTATTAGTAACTCCCCAGGGTGTAGTTGATAGTGTTTTACCTTTTACCGAGTGTTTGATCACACATCACTCTTATGTTTCCCCATTAAATAGATTGATTATAATTGAAAAAAATATATTTTTATCAAATTATAGGATAGTGATTTGATTTGTACCTAGTTCCAAGAGACACTAAACACTAGATAATGAGAGTTTGTTTTAATAAATTTATTGTCTAAAAGTATTTATTTCTAATATTAGATCTACAAGGGGGTTTCTAGGGTTATTTAGCCATGTGTTATGAAACATACCCTTCGGTATCATTAATAATCTGAGACATGTGAATTAATGATATAATAACCAAGGTGGAAAACCCTAACCAAAACTATTCTTATTCGACTTTGGTTGTTCATAAAAAATACAATACAAGAAATATAACCAAATTATGGTAAAATTGACCATATAGAAGCTACCCAAGAACACCAATATGTTAAGTTTAAGAATCATGTATATAGTCAAGCATATACATGTATAAGAGTTAATGTAATCCTATATAAATGAAAAAAATGATAAGGGCCACCTACCTTGAGTCACTAGGATAAAACGTTCCTATGGGATTTGTGTGATTCATCAATAAAAACCATAACAAAAAAACTTGGTAAACCCTTCTCTGAATTAAATATTATATGTTGATGGGGAGTAAATTATGGATGGAAATAATAATAGAGGTTTAGATGAAGATAAAATTACCAAGAGTGGATGAATTCAACTAATATACCTTCATTTGGTAAATAAATGGTCCTTTAGACATCTCTGAATAAAAATAAGATAAAAATGGAATTATAGATAATGTTGGGATAAAAAAGGAGAAACAAGCGAAATTAAAATGGACTTTTGGAAGAATGTACCAAAACACCCTTAATTCAAATTATAGGTATTCTACAATGTACCTAGTCATCCGGTATTGAGTAACTAATACATAATTGTCCACCTCATACAGTCCCACATCCTAGGTGGTGGGAATTAATGGGATAAAACCCACCTAGAAGTTTTCAATAGGTACACAATTTACAATTATATGGTACTCATGGGAACTTACCAAAATATTTCAGTATCAGATCACTAGTTCACAACATTTTATATGTCAAAAAATCAAAAAAATATGTATATAAAATTAAAATCATATATAATTTTTAAATTAAATACTAAAAAATAATCTCTAATCACACCGCAAAATTCAAGTGTATTAAAATATTCTCTACTTTAGGATTTTCATTCTCAATAAGGTTCTCTAAGGATCTTTGATGAACAATCATGGACACATGAATCTTATTTCTGGATCCTTCTCCCTTGTATCGTCTTAAATACATATGTGTCACCAATACACATGCACTAGATTATGTATGTTTCTCTAAATAACCATCTAAATTCCTCCCACAATATTTATGATCTGCTCCTGTAATAATACATTTTTTACAAATAAAATAATCTAATATCAATCATATTCCCAAGAATTTACTCTCTATTCTAATGATATGACATGTGAAACAAGTCATCCATAGCCTAATGTCACAGAGAAAGGTCCAGATGATAAACCATGTTTTTAATATGTTCCTCAATCTTGAAAGGACTAATAAAATTGGCATGATATTTCCCCACATATTTGGTCGATGATGAACTAACTGAGCTAACCACCATAAAAATACCCAATATCACATGATAAATTATAGGGGACACTGCCTTTTATCAGAAAACAAGAAATTAATTCTCTAAGTGTAAAAGAATATCTTTATGAACAACTTCACCCAACAACTTTAATCATACACCAAAAAACCCAAATATGACTAACATTCCTACTTCTAAAAAGTATTGAGGTGTGTTGGATAACTAACAATATAAGGCCCCATATATATTCCATTTTAACCAATAAATATGGTTGTGTATCTTTAAAAACTCTTTCAAACCTAGATAATTATCTCAAGATCCTATAAACTCTAATATAAAATTTCTATGAATACCTTTATGTATCCATATCATCTTCTTGGATTTCTATCTATTTGTCTGGGATAAGATATACTCAACTTCAACTTTGTTTTGAAAACCATTATAACCCTTTAAAAAAATTAGATATAAGAAATGTTCCATGATCTAATATATTACTCATGGTTGTTATTTAGAACCAACCCAATCTACAAGATTTGGGTACCCAAGTCCCCACATGGAAAGGATTGAATAGTGTTCACGATCCACACGGGCTAGAAACTAGTGTAAGGGAATCAAGGAAACACCTTTGGGAATTATTTCACCCATTGGTAAATAAATAACATCATGGTTTCATACTAATAACCTCTAATTACTTTGCATGCATTAGAATGTCATTCTTCCAATAAGAAATTAAGAAAAAAACAACAATAAGAAGATATATCATAAATTAAATACCTAAACAATGACACGATATCATAATTGAAGTGAACCAATAATTTGAAATAGATTACATACAAAAACAAAAACAAGTAAAAATAAAGAATGGGATGGGATGGGACACTGATATGATGATACTCTTGAGTTAAGAAGACAAAAAAACAAAAACTAAAATAGTTGAAATAGTTATTACCCATTTTTTCTGATGTAAGGGTTATTTCACCATGTCACCTCCATTAACAGTAGCTAAGAAAGAAAGAATATAGCCCATTTTCAATAAGTGACTTTCATTTACTTGTATTAATTAAAACTACATCTATATACACAGAGAGGGAATATGTTTGGTGTCAGTATAAAAATACCAGTAGGTTCCCATCAGGTACTACTTATAAAAACCATATGAATAAAAAATAGTTGGATAGTTTAAACCCAAAAAAAAATAAAGGTAATTTTTTCAATTTAAATAAAATAAGAAGCAATGTTCTTCCCAAAAAAAAATTAAAAATGAATGTTATACATTTGTGAATAAAGAAACAATTAAAGTGTAAATAAACAATGATACATCATTGACGATTCTATAGATAAATATGGTTAGTCAACCTAGAACCATCATAAAGTCATATCCAAGAGATTGCAAGATACAATATGTATATTCTCATCAGTCCATAAAGTGGGAAAATGGTAGGTAAGACTAAATCAGGCATCCACTAACCAGGAATTACAAAGAACTAGGGTGGATCCATGATAAAAAAACAAATTAGATCCATATGGAAGTATAATCCCCCAAATCCTTGTGTTTTACCAATCCCAATATCCTATTAATACCCATTTCTACGCATGTCACCATAAATAATATCCAAATCCTTCATAGTTCATATATAATCCATAAATAAAATTCCAAATTGGGAGATTATATTTAAAAAGGGGTTCCATTTTATATCACCAAATATTCCATTAAAATATAGATTTAATATAAAAGAAAATTCTATATTAATTTTAAATCTTGGATAAAAATTTCCATAAATTTTGTTCAATTATTCAAAATAAAACAAGTTTAATCATTTCATAATACACTTTTTTGAAAAATTATAAAAATAGGAACAATTAGAATCGTTTCATAAAGAAAAGACGTCAAACCATTTTAAAACTAATCAAGACAAATAATATAATCATTATCAATCCTAAGTGGAATTAAACCCAAATTTTAATATAATCAAAACACATTAAAACCCTCAAGAAAAACACAGTTAATGATATATGAGGAATAAAATAGAGTAACGTACCTTTGATTGATGAAACTATTGGATGTTAATCTGATTCCACCCAAGTAGGAAAGAAAGGACCTTAAGATGCAAAATAAATTCCTAAACATGGAAAACCTTGAATTAGAATTCAACCTACAATAACCCTGGCCCGCTTTGGATATAAGAGAAGAATAAAATTAAATAGAAGAAGATAATTAGGTGGAATAAGGAGGGGATAGACACTTAATTGAATTAAAGTTGATGATTTGATGAAGAATCTATAAGATAGAAAGGGTCAATGAATATATTAAGGGATCCATGGTTTGGAATTTGAAAATTTTGTGTGGGGTTGAATGAGGATAAAAGAGGGGTTAAATCTAGAAAGGATGGTTTAGAAAATTAAAAAAAATATGTCTAACTCTCATGGTCCAGTCACATAGTTTTGGAAAATTGTGCTCCCACCATAAAATATATCATGCAATATACAAAAAAATTATCATGGTTCATCTGCACGGTATGGAAACCAATACATAAACTATGTGAATTATTCACAAATGTGAAGTACCCCATTACTCAGTTAGATTGCATGGTAATCAATAATCATGTTTTAACCCTGAAAGAATATTTTTTCCTAAAAAATTCAAACATTCTTGTAAAATAAACCAAGAAAAAAATAATAATAAATGAAAATTTTCATAAGTGGGTGTTACAATTATCCCCTACAAAACACTTTCTTCCCCAACAAGGTCAGCTCAAAGTTGGATATTAGAAAAATATTAAATCCATTAATACCACATTATATATTATCACTCCCATATATTTTGTGAATCCATTAGATGATTCCATATCAATCAAACTAAAAAATATTGATTTTCCTACAACACCTTATTTCAAGAATCAAAAATATGGACTAGTTTCTCAATAATAGATATAACGAGCCCCAATTACAATTATTCCCAACTAAATACATGGGAGGAATCTGGATAATACTTATTTAAATAAATTATATTGTATAAATTTTAAACTGAAATAATATGATATGTAGAACACTAATTGCTATATGGCCTCTTAGATTCATTCAGGGATATTAATGTGTTTGACAAAACTTGGCCTTATAATTACTTACTTTCTCTACTATCAGTGGCCTAATTAGTGTTTTATGAATTTTTGGTTGAGAATTAAAATATATAAATGTAAAAACTGGTGATTTGTATAGGTATTTTGGAAGTATTTATCAAACACCACTCAATTTTAAATGAATAAGATATTTTCTATTATCTCGAGCATAATGATTGGATACACTAGTAAAGTTTCAGTAACCTCTATCTGAAAAAGTGGATACTACATATAAATATATATAATTCTTCAAATTTTTCCTTCCTAATCAATTATTGATGGAAATTATTTTATGAAAACATAATCAATGATATATGTTAATGCAAGGGCATTTATAAGTGTATCACAAAACCATGAATCATGTTCTTTAATATCTAGATTGTCTACTTCATTCAATCATCCATTTATTGATGGTTTACCAAGCTCAAATATAACTAATATATCTGGACACATAAAGGATATTATGAAATTGGAATATAAATCAATGTTCTTTATGAGAAATGACCATTTAGGGAAGCACTATATCTTTTTAATCTTATGAAAAATGTATCTTTACTAAGTCCTCGACAATTATGTTATCATTAATTAGGTTAAAATGGGATGGTTTCCTCGGTTAACAAATAAGTACCCATATTTCATTATTTCATTGAGTTTTATGAAGTAATACAATGATTGAATCCATATATACCTCTTCATATTTCCATTTGTGGAAGGGTAAAGGATGAAGTGTACCCGAGTTATTCTAATACAGTGCATCAATTTACTATTAGGTATATTGTCATGTTGCATAATCTATATTATATCACCTCATACTAGGACACTAATAACAATTTTCAAAGTCATAATATATCTTATTGGATCCTTGGCCAAATACCCCCTAAGATCAGTGAAAATATTTCATCACTTCCCAACTCATGGGAAAAGAAACCACATAGAGCTTCCTGAAACCAAATATGAATTTATTAGATAGATAAAACTCACTTATAGTCTCTCTATCATATTTAATTCCCCTAATATGGTGACACTCATCATCCACTAATTTTATCAAATGAATAATCTGAAAAAGATAAGGTTTATTTTGAACATCATTAAGAAACAATAATTACTTCTCTCAATTTACATCAACGTGCATTTCAAAAAAAAAGACTCGCCATGTTACACTAATAACTATATTCTCCAAAGCATGTTATATAAATTTGTTACTAAGAACATTGACAACTAAAATTCACTTTAATATTGTATAGGAAATTTTTATGTCAAAATATTATAGGTATTCTACCCATCACCTCTACCTAAGATTAAAATCCCTTTTAAAGAAGTTATAACTCAATATTTTATAGTTGGTATAAATTTTGAATTACCCTTAAAAAGAGAGTGATAAAAAATTTGAGATCATATGTGACTATTTCTAGCACAAGGTTATAGTTTGGGTAATTTGTTTCATGTGGGTACAAATTATGTAATCATTAGGCCACCAATTATTCATCTAGTATAACTACACAACCAAGTCACATTCTCGATGAATAATAATATATGACATAGACCTCAAGAATGATATTTAAAGGAGAAAATAATGGATATTTTTAATCACTAATTCAGTTCATAAATAGATGTTAAGTATTTGGGGATTCATTTATATCCCAACCCTTTATAATTTGGAGTGGTCAAAGTAAAACATATCTTGGATAAGACCTTTTAAAATATTATATTTTTACATATATGACCTAGTAATCAATGAATCTCAATGAAATTTGGAGGCCCTTATCAATACATAACATCCATATACTTCTCAAGATAAATCAAAATCCATTGTTTTGACACCTCATGTCCCATGAAATTATCCTCTCATATCCCAAAGAGAAATTTTTATATTTTTTAATGAAGTTTATGATTGTTAATATTTCACAATAAAATCATCAAATATATTCCAGACACTATTAAGGTCTTGTATTAGACCAATATTTCATAAACAAACACCAAAACAAAGGTTGTAGGGTATTGATAAAATATCTATTTCACAATGTCCATAAATTACAAAAGATCATTATTCAAGACAAACTACATAACAAGATACTCAAAATAACCATACATTCTCCTAAAATTAGTCATATTAATTTCAAAACACTTCACCCTTAGCTAATTTTACCCTAACTATAGTTCATTTTTTGAGTACCACATTTCCCATTTATATTGATCGAAGAGGTGAAAAATTCATAAAAAAATATTATTTATTATAAATGGTGACATTATTAAGTTATTAATAATAGACACATAGGTGTATAAATTTTTCATACTCTCAAATATAGAGTATATTATCCTCTCATGGATAGACACTGGGATGAATAAATTATATAGATTCCAAAAAAACTTGTTTATTTTTTAATTATTTCATCAAAACTGTAACTATTCAATATGAGGAAAATGAAATTTGTTATATCCTCTATACTAGATCAATAGAGAAAATTTTAAGGCCTTCACTTTTTAATTTTTATTTTTATAAATTAATTGGAATATTTCTGAGACACAGTGCTTAGACGTCATGTCATTCCAAGGCTCGGTGTTCTCAGAACAATTCATTGAAAGTGCTCAGTTTTTTACTAAAGTGAAAGAGCTATTTTCCAGTAATGGTGGAATAACTCTTAAACAGGTACTCATGTTAGAAATCCTAAGGCACCTTTGAGTTAAGAATCACAGTTTTACCATAGGTCTGACTAAAATTTAGTCAACGTGGGTCTTCAATGGGAAAACCTGAAAAGGACGTAAAAATCATTAATAATTTAATTAAAAAGTTATTTTTAACATAGCATTGTTTTTTCTTTTAATATGCATTTTTTAGGAATTTAGGGTTATGATATCACCCTATAATTCTTCTAATGTGGGGATACAATGCCCTCTCCAATGAACTTTGGCAGATCGTGGATCAATGATTAACAATGCACACGGATTCAAATGAACTTCATTGCTGATGAAAACAATGAAAATACTCCATCTTCAACTAATCTGAATCGATTTAGGGCATTGTTCTTTTATTTTCATTCCCGGATTCTAGAATCAACGAATAACAACGATCAACCAATGAATAGGTTGTCCCACATTTTGATCATTCTTATGGGATGGGAATAATTATGGGAAATCATTGGGGTTTGTTGTTATATATTATTATTTATTATTTATTTATTCTAATATGAACAGATTGAGACTGATATGAAAAAAGTTCTAGGTCCATTCCTTTGGGTGCTATTTGTGATTTCCTTACCCCCGTTCTTGCATTTCTTCATCGGTGGACACTCGAGGTCACAGCATGAATTTTCGAGAGGCTCCGAGTGTGATTGGTCCCCTATAGTGATGAAAAAATGAATCTGGTCCCATGGTAATTTAGATTGCAACCCAATGATCATGAATCCTTATTCATTTTAAAAAATGGAGCTCTTAAGGAAGGTCAGAGGCCCACAGGCACTGCCCTGGTGCCACATGGAACACGGCTCGGCCAAGGAAGATATCTCATGGTGGCAGCAAGTCTGCAGGAAGGCGAAGCACACGAGGCATGTGCATTCATAGTGGTCTGACTACGGGGGATGTGGTGTAGCACTATGGGGACCAAGGGGGAAGTTGGCCAATGTAGGCCATATGTGGTGTAAAAGTTGTCCTATGTGTGTGTTTCTCGAACCAGGGGGTGCGCTGCACCAAGAAAACCCAGAAGGCGAGGATAGGTGGCCTAGTCGGCCCATTTGTTCTTTATTGACCATTTCAGGTTGGTTCGGCCAGACTAGGTAAGGCCAACCAGTGGGTTGGGTCGGATCGGGCCCGAAAGAGACATAGGTTAGATCTTTTTACTAAAACAATCATAAATTTCAAATAGTTCATTTTTTTGATAAGCCATATATGTAATTAGGACCCTTGCAACGATATGTCTATTTTAAGATATCCTCAATGAGTTTTTATGTTATTATGATAATGACCTCATGTCTTGAGGAGTAGGTTCTTCGGGAATGAGTGCGGTGTGAACAGAATTTTTTGGCTGGCTATTCCCTTGAGACCATGTGACTTATAGAGGCTGTTTTCCATATAGATATTGTGTTTCTTATCAAGATTTTCTGTCTTATAGAGACTTTGTTTCTTATTGAGACTATGTGTCTCATTGAGACTATGTGTCTTATGAAATTATTTGGATAATCCTTCCATGTGTTTTAATGACTTATACTTATGTTAGATGATTAGATATTGCATTATGATATTCATTATGGAATCTCCTTTTTAGTATTTTCCCTTTTTTTTATTCTATTTGGTAACTCCTTCATTGTATTTTTCCTTTATATTATTATGTGTGTCATCTTCATTGTGGTATTCCTTTGTGGTTTCAGGGTGTCATACTGAGTATTATTTTACTCACCCATGCATGTACTTTGCAAAAATTTTCATTTCTTGTGGAGATGATAAACCCTTTGATGGATTCTTAGGTGAACTAGGACCAGGAGGTGCTTAGCGAGGCCAGACATACGGGTGCTCAGATGTATTCAGATAGCAGTCCCAGTAACATCGCCTTTAGGTTGTATAAGGTAGGGTTTTCTACATATGAGTTGTAGGAACTTTTTCATTCACATTCCTAAAAGGGGGGGTTCCAGAGTCCTTTTCTATTTGGTGATCTTGTATTATGTCCTGGTTTACTTTCCATTTCATTCACACTTTCACTCTAGTAGGGTTATAGTAGTTTTCATGCATTTTTTACATAGTGGTTTTACATTTCAACATTTGTGTCTTGGAGATGTGTGTGTGCTTATAGGTACTTACGTGAATGCCTCCCATTTGTGGAATATTCCTACTTAGTGATACACACCGGCCCCTAACCTATTGTATTTAGTCTTGGTATAGTAATGGAATGGGCCCTTTGGTACGAGTCATAATAGAGTGGTATCAGAGGGGCCGGTTTTACTTTAGGACTGGGAGTCTATGAGGTTGGTTTGTGGCAACATTTTTTAGTGTTTCGGGTTCAGATTTCAGGCTGGGGAATCCATTTTTGGTGAGACGACTGATCTAAACATACACTAGGATACCACAATTGGGGATAATCAATCTAATATAAACCTCAAGAAAATATCTTCATGAATAATTATCTCTATGATTCCTTTAATGGCCTCCAACTGATCCTTGATCAATAACGCACCTGAAAGGGGTTCCAAAAATGCTAGCACACCTAAAAGGGACCTATCAATGGCCTTTGTGACAACATAAAGTGTAGGAAACCCAAAATGGGGGTCCTCATCACAAGATAAACATTGGGGAAAATACCATTTCAGGAAAACATCATCTGGTCTCCCAAGCATACTACCCATCCCATAGTATTACCTCACCCATATAGCCATTGATTTTTGGTCCCTCCTAACCATCTCAATATTTCTTCTATGATGTTCAGTCACACCTAAAAACTAACGATGTTTACCCACCTTGATGGCTCTAATATATCATATCCTCTAACATTAGATCTAAAACCTAAATCAAGTGGTGTTGATCCTCATCCAATCAAACCTCACGTAATAAAAAAAATCTTAAATCCAAGACATCTCTTGATCCCAAATTCTAAAACTATCTAAAAGACCTAAAAATATACTTCATTGGCATACTCAGTATAAAAAATTTCCAAAGATTTTAACCCTCACTCAGGCCTCGCATCTCACTACCCAACCATATAGAGTATTCTGAATCCAAACAAAAATGAAATCCCCTTAAAAATAATTTCCTAATCCAAAACTCTATCCAAATGGAATATAAATTCTTAAATGATTCCATCATCATGATTTATGTGGGAAATCACTCAGAATGGACTACACATGGGTCTAATTCTAAAACAAGGGAATGAAAATAGAAATAAATCCTTGAAAGGGGAGGTATAAGGCATTTACCTTTTGTACACGTTGTGTACCACTTTACAGAAACTCATGTAGTGTACCAATGGCCAACCTTGCATGTACTTCACAATGTATATAGTCTGTTATTATAGTAGATGGCATGTACCCCAATTAGGTGTACTAATTTTTCTACCTATTTGTGTCCCTACATGAGTTCAATAAAAATATATTACATATCCCCTATCCATGTATATCCCATGGGCTCTGGCTATGTGCCTCACACAACCATCTTCCACAAACATGGGGTGTTTGGATGAATAATATATTTCACCACAATACACCCCTAAAGATTGTGTCCACTTGGAATACACTATGTTTAGTCTATTATTCCTCCCCTGTGATAAATGGAAGAACACACCTCATGTTTTCTCTGAACTATATCTACTTCCATGGGTTTTTAAGAATAGAAAACCCCCAAATCCACCCAAATCACCTTATTTCCCCTAAAAACCAATAGATTGACACCCCTAGGGGTACTCAAAAATACATATACTTATTTATTAAATTAGATAATAATAATTTTCTTGTATTGGGTATAAACATAAAAACTACACAACCTATAGGCATTAAATATCTTAGACTCACGCCAGATATACACCATACACCTTTCGAGCATCAGTCTAGGTTCGATAAGACATAGTAGTAATTCCTTATCCCTCTCTATCTCCCCATTGTCTCTTATTTTTGTGAATCCCAATAGATGTAGAACCTGTGAATGCAGAAAAATAAGTGATGAAATAAGGAAATTAAAAAATAATTAAAAATAATAAGAAAAGGAATAGGGTCTCAGGAATAGCCTTGTACCTGTGATGGAGTTGTGTCATTCTAATTAAAAAACCCTTCTAGACTCAACTATAGAGTTATATTCTCAATTAGACACTCTATTCCAAAGATATCACCAAACGAACACACAATAATAAATTATTATTTAAATAATTAAACATTTAATATTATATGAAAATTAAAATAGCTTTTATTTGAACAAACTTCTTATGTTAGTGTAAACATCATATTTGGAGATCAATTTAGTGGTTGGAAAAAAGTATCATTGATCATCTCGCTGGATAAATTAAAATTTTTACCATAAAATGATCATAAGAAAAAAAATCGAATTTATCCTGATTTTTTCAAACCATGAAATTGTGTGTCATCAAATGTTATCTCAAATATGCAACATATACACAAAATAAAGTAAATTAGGTTAATAATTCTAAACATGTATCAAAGGAATAAATTTTAAATGAATACCCCTTCATCAATTCTGAGTCATTTTTCACTTACAAAAACATATTAAATAATTAAAATATGAAAATTAAATAATTAATCAACAAACAAATTTATAATAATAACCACGTATACTCTAAATTTATAATTAATCTATATATATCTCTTATTTTGTTTTTTTTTACCAATTTTCTACACTAGGTTTATGTAATATTTTTCACTTTGAAATAGATTCCAAAAAAGTGGTGGTTTCTACTATATTCCCAAATTCTATACCAATTAGAACATATGAGGTAATATAATATATGTTCTACGAAAATTTATAAATATATAATAGAATTTATTTGGTAGGTTTGGTTGTTATTCACAGCGTTGAAATTTGCGATAATCATGTTTCAATATTTCTTAATAAACAAAGAGAAGTTTCTTAAATAATGAGATAAGTAATCATATAATCATAATGAAACCATAAAAAATAAAATTGACATATTTATAGCTTATTATATCATTAAATAAGTTATCAAATTCTTTCGTGATATAAATTCATAGTATTGTTCAAGTATGTGGCTGAATCGACCCAAACATGAAACTATTATGATTAATGGATGAATATGAGATGGTACTATTCTAATATCATTGTAAAAGAACTATAATGATCTTATATATTTTTTATTTGTTTTATAAATCATAATTGAAATGAATTAAAAAGAATATATAATTAATATTAATCCATTATATATAAAGATATGATCATTTTCCTCTTAGTTTTCTTGTTTATGATTTTAATGTTACAATAATAAAATATTTATAATATTAATTATATAATAGCTAATAAATATTTACATAAAAAAATTATAAATAATATATCTATTCACTAAACCCCATTCTAGAACCATCCATGATAGGTGGTGATGAAAAACAAAACGTCTCGTTCACATGGATGGTGTTCCGCATATGTGTATGAGTAACATTTTTTATTTTTTCGATTGAATGGAATGTGAATAGAAAATGGTTATACCTTCAATATAACAAAATTTAAAAATATTTTATATATTGTTAAAATTGTAAACATATTCTTATAATTTGTTTTTATAATGGTGTATGGGTAGGAAAATGAATTAAAGTAAAAGTGCATGTAATACTTCTGTTGATAATTTGGATCTTCACATGATATATCCTTCGGAAATGATGTTATAAAGAAACTTTTCTTGAGAATAGGGGATTAAATATTTGTAAATTTTATCTAGATGAAGTTAATTCTAAATATTTTCATGGGAATTTTTAAATATAATATTGCATTAATGTGGGGGGATGTGATATCCTTGTATAAGTGAAAAGGAGGGACAAATCCTTGGAAATGAATGTTGTGTAAGTGGTAAGAATTTAATTAATTGATAGTTATGTGATTTATGTGAGAAAATAATATATAAGACATGTAGATTTTATATTCATACATAAAAAAGTCTTTATATATGTTTTATATGACCTTTAAATTATTAAAACATTGAGATACATCATTTACTCATTTTATCCATATTAATCTTGATTAAAAATTATACATGGTAATTAGTTTATTACTAAATGTATATGATGACCTGTATTACTGATGAAACATAAATATTCATAAATTTTACACTGTAATTAATTTCTTTTTATCCAGCCATAGTGTTATTTTATGCAAAATTGTAACATTTTTAGGTTTTACTGTTGTTTTGACCTTAAATGCAAAAATAGCCTAATTTTTGGATTTTAACTATTATAAATATGTTCTATATGTCAGAGATAAAATTTAAAACACTAAATAAAGTTGTTAAATTTATTTTTTAGGCTTCCATACATCTTGGGATTCATTTCATCTTTTTGGATCCAAAGCTTAACCAATCTTTTGGAGGCCCATAATCAGCTCAAAATCTGAGCCTCGAAATCAATGTACATAACTGGAAACAGTTGAATATGGGAATATATAATGAAGGGGACCTATCCAATGAAGATAAATATATAGATGAATATTGATAAGGAATTAATTAAAAACTTTCATGAGGGAATCCATGCTAGAATATACCAATTTCATGGATAAAATGGAACAATAATTTGACGTTTGTGAATATGAAGAGTCTACCTCTCTAGATTAAATTTCTAAAGTAAACCCATCATAACACCTTCATCATGTGTCCAATGGTAAATAAATTTAGAGGGTGAACACAGGAAAAAACATTTAAAAACTTTACTTAAGATCAAATTCAATGATTCATCCAGTTAATGAGGACAACACATAGAAACATTTAAAGGATACTTTTTGAGAGAATTCTCTCACCCCCTATCCCTCTAAAAATGTATCCCTTTTTCATTTAATGTTTTTTGGAAACTTGTGGTATCTTTTTAGGACATTTATAGTAACTTTTTAGTTCTTTAAATTACATAATATTATTTTTTATTTTAATATAATATTCTTCTTCTCCATACCTCATTTCTTTCAAAAAAATTATGTGTTTCTCCCATCGTGTTCCCTTCTCAATTCCAACAAAAATGGAGAACTATCCTTGGTTCTTCTTCAAGGTAGGGAATAGTGGTTTTATTGAGTGTTATGTTCTTCAGTTTATTTTATTTATTCAATTATATATATTTCAGTGGTAGTTAAATTGATTATAGTGAGTGTTCACCCTGTTTTCTCTACCACTGAGTTCTTATTGTCTTTTATAATTTGTCATTCAGTTCACTATCGATGTCATGCATAAGGTGGAGTATGACTTGGGTATTGATGGTAAAAAAATAGGTTTCCTAGGTAAAAATTAGAAGATTATTTTTCTTATATGAAGACTTCTATGTTTGGGATAATAAAATATCAAACGAGAGGGTGTAGTGTGACAGGTCTTCATCACTACATTGAGTTGAATACTGAGAACCAATTTTGAACAATGATTTCAATCACAGTAAACTAGTAAGAACAATATCCTTCATTAATTATATATAAATACATTATTTATTACAATTGAATTTATATTTTTATTATTTTATATTACTTTCGTATTTCAACCCACCTCGTTTTGGAGAATATTGTTTTATATTAGTTATATTTTTAATAGTGATAAAACAAATTATGTGGGTTATGGGCGGCCTACTTGTGATCGACCCTAGGTTTTTCTCATTTGTCACACTCTTAGGAAAATAATAATTTAGTTGAATAGTGTTCTGGAAAAATTTTATCATCACTTACCAATTTGATTTTATGAATCCAACATTAGGATCCATTTAATCTAATTCAATTTTTAAATATCGGGAAATTAACTTTTGAATTAAAAACATTGATATAGGAAAAAATTATTTTATAGAAAAATGTATTTTTATATATAGTGTACATTTTTCTTCTTTTTTCCAATTAATTACTATTTAATTGAGTGTTTATATTTTTTATGTGTTTAAATGTCAAATTATAGTCATAATTTAGAATATATTATCCAAATTTATTTAGATAAAAATTAATTCTTTGAAAAGAACCATTTCACTTTTAATATAGAAATTAATATTTATCCTATATTATTTATTATCAATGGATAAGAATAATATTGTCATAGTTTTATAATATTGACATATATATTCTAAAAATTAAATAAAATTTTCAAATAAAATTAATTATATAGTAAAAATTTATTTTAACATTCTGAAATTTAAAATCCATTTTTATAAAACTACAAGATATTCATATTAAGATAATATTACTATGATTACTCCAAAAATAATTTTCAATTGGCCAAATTAAAATTCCAAATTTAGAAAATATTAATTTTAAATAAAAATGTTACCTATAATGAAAAAAATTATAGGGAAATAACTTTTCATATAATATTATCCATTCCCATTTATATTTTTTATTAATTAAAAATTATAATAGTATTAACAAATTATTCATTTCAAATATATTTTATCATCCATAATCAAAAAAAATTAGAATCGAAATTTAATATTTGTTAAAATGTATTTCTGATCAAAAAATGACCATATTAGTAATTTTAGTTATACCAATATAATTTCATTTATATTAAATATTACCTTTATTTTATTTCTATTAAAATTTCATAATGAAGTAACTCTTATTAATTATTTATAATTGAATGGATATTTTTCAATGGTCTAAATATATTTTGATTTTGTTTTATTTTGGTTTTGCATGTGGATAATGTAATCAAACACATTTGTCTTATTTAAATGTAATAATTTTTTAAAATGTCAGGATGTAGTATCCCCCCTACTAAAAAAATACCCTATACCAATTATTTGAAACCAATGGTATAGGCCTCCAAACCGTTGGTAAATCTTATACAAACAGTTTGGAGAACCATTGGCTAGGAAGCCGTGGGGATAGGTCTATACCAACGATTTTGGAAAAACCGTTGGTATAGACCTATACCCACAGTTTGAAAAACTATTGGTATAAGTAATATGAAAAATCTATACCAAAAGTTCTATAAACCATTGGTATATGTATTTCAAAAAAGAAGCATTATGTTGGTTTTTTATCCCAGTACCTCTTGTTTATGATTGAATGACCTAACCACTAACCTAACTTGACTTTTGTGAACATAATTTCATTATTATATATATGTATTATAATAAATATTTTAAATTTTCATTTATTTAATGTTTTAAGCAAGAAGATTCCATTAAAAATACATGTAACTGTACAAACAGTTCTCAAAACCATTGGTATAGACCTATATCAACAATTTGGAGAACCGTTCGTATAGATTCTTTGATTTTGGAACCTATACCACCGGTTTTGGACAAACCGTTGGTATAGGGGGCTATGAAAATGGTTTTTCCAAAACCGCTATTATAAGGTTTCTATTATGGAGCAATATCAACGGTTTGGCCAAAACCATTGGCATAAGTCTATAATAGAGAACCTATACCAACGATTTTTGGAAAAACCGTTGGAATAAGTCCATATAAGTGACCTATACCAACAGTTTGGAGAAACCATTGGTATAGGTCCCCCTATACCTACAGTTTTGGGAAAACTGTTGATATATGACCAAATTAGTGACATATACCAATTGTTTTGTCCAAACCTTTGGTCTATGTCCATATAAGTGAACTATACCAACGGTTTTCCCAAAACCATTGGTATATATCTTATTTCCAGTAGTCCCCCACCCCCTCTAAATAAATTTCTTCCTCAAAATTTAAATTATCATTTATTAATAAAAGTATATGATTGTATTCATAACATATTGATCATTTGGGATATAATTTATAATATTACATCTACCTTACTCTCTTAGGAAACATTAAGTTACTTATCTTTACTCGAAAAACAATAATAATCTCACATAATAAAATAACAAAGTATTTACACACCCTAGTCATATATTCTTTATAACATACCATTTTCAAAAACATTCGAATCTTCAATTCATTAGAAAATATTGAACATATATATTTCTTCTAGAAACTATCTCTATCTTTAACACTCAAATGGTATTAACCACTAGTTCATAAGGTCACACGCTAGTCAATATATTTAGTAATCCCAAAAATTAGTTAAAATTTAAAAATAAATTATCACCAATTCCATGGATATTGATACTACGTAACATAAATTTTTAAAATCGGAAAACCATTTACTACATCGACAAAAATCATATACTAAACAAAAAATATAAATATTTAATCATAAATTATTATCTCCAAAAATATAATATTTCCATTAAATAATTTCTCAAGATCATTTATACAACTTAATATATTATTTTAGATAATTAATGAAAATTTACAAAGAATTTTTATTAGATTTTTCTTAAAATCCATAATAAAATTAATAATATACCAAAATGTAATCAATAAATATTACTTAAATAATTAAAATATCTTAGAGTATCAGAAATTAATTTCTATTATGATATCGAACTCACTTCCATTTCGATGACTATAAAACTCACATTTTCCTTGCTAATAGGAATATACTAACCTTCTTAACCATTTATATATGATACCTTGTTTAGTTATAATACATTGTGGTATCTATTTACATTCCTTTCTCAGCTTTATTTCTATTATCCTATTTCAACCAAATTCAAATACTAAAAAAATTAATAAAACCAACATAAACGGTCATACAAATATGAAAATATGTTCTTGATATGTCTTCTATAGTAACACCTTCATTCCACTTTTTGATACATCCAATTAAAACTGTTTTTCATTAATATAGGTACTCTTATAAGTCTTAACCTAATATTTTAATGTAATTATGAAATAGATACATCCTAACAGTTCACAAAGATAATTTGATTAACTATATCATATCATATGGGAGTGTGAAGAGATGTTTTTATTTAGGCATCCTTGTGTGCACCATGTGATGACTAAGTTAATAAAAAAATTATCTTTTAGAGGTTATTAACCCTTAGTACATATGTTCCAAAGCCTCCATCCACTTGTAGAATCGAGGTAGGGATTTAATTTCTTAGAAAAACAAATAGTTAATAATTCACTAAAACTTCATAATATTAACCTATATATGGAATTTTCTATTATACATATCCCTAGAGTTTTAACTGAAGTTCAATTATATTAATCCCCAAATAAAGAGTTCATTATTACCATAACATTAAATAAAATAATATCCCAAATGTTTTTATGTACCTTTGAAATTATGAACAATCCTAACTTATTAACCCTTAAATTATCCTCAATAGACATCTTAATATCAAAAGTTATTTAAACCATTCTATGATACCATTTTTGATTCCTTTAACTTGAACTATTGGATTTGGTTCCACAAACACATACTTTACAAACTACATTTGATTGAAACTATAAATTAACTCTCTCATAATTACTTGACTTGAATAAAATGATTCATTAAACTCATTCTGAGCATGATTTATATCCATAGATTTAGATAATTAGGAAAAAAGAAAATGAAGCCCATTTTCTTTGTATCAAATAGGTATTTTTTCTCATTATATATGAAATTAATTTATCCATAATGAGTCTTAAACATGTCTAATAAATTATTCCACATGTGTTATCCTTTTAAATATATAAACTTTACTACTTTTATTCATAATTATTTGAATAAAAACATAAGAAATGTGTGAGATAAAATGCTTAGTAAGGGAAAAATATAACTAAACTGATCAAAGACAAAACCATGAAATATATGTTATGGAAGAAATAAATAATCTAAACATTTTAATAATAAAATACAACTAGGAGCATTATATAACCATGATAATAAATTAAAAAATGGATATTAATAATTCTAATCTCCTGCTAAGGGAATTTATAAAATTGGACATCAAAAAAATCCATGGCCTTGTCCCAAGATACTAACATGATATAGTAAATCATAAAATCTAAGACTAAAATCGAATTATCTCATGTTATAAGTCAATGCATCATGGGGTTATATAATTATGGGACCCACACATCACCTGATTAACTCCAACGCATTCACTATAAAAGTCAACAAAATGTTTCATAACCTTCCCAAAGGAATCTATTTATGAAAAAAAAAACTTGTAAATATGTATAATTAATGATATAGAATGTCAAAAACATAATAAATATTCATTAATAGACTATAATCATCAAGAATATCAATAATTTTCCAACCATATACCGACTCATAAGAAAATTTATTAACTAGCTCAAATTAAATTCTTAAAAACTATTAGATTGAAGTGGTATAGGGTATCACTTCCTTGGGAGAGGAAATTGTAGATACATGTTCTATAAAATGACTAAATAAATTAGAACAAAAACACAAAACATTCATGAATTAACTACTCATATAATAATAACATGTTAAGAAGTAAAATACGAGTGGTTTGAAGAATTTTTTAATAGATTAAAAATTAGTCAATGAAAACATAGTAGAGTATTAATAATAATTATATTTGGGAGAAAATTTGATTATATTATTAATAAATTTACTATTTTTTATGATTTAGTTGAGTCACATTTTAGAAAAAATGACTTCAAAACCTCAACCAACAATATTGACCATAAATTGGATGATTTTTTAGTTCATCACATTCATAAAATCAGTCAATATCTATGAATAATATTATTTTCAAATTTTAGTAATTTTTTCACAAGAAAATGTTAAAATTATAAACCAAGCAAACCTAACTTCCCTGCACATGATTTTTAGCCAAAAATCATTATAAAATTCATCAATGTGAAATTAAAAATAATGAGAAAATGAAATAATAATTAAAATAGTTTCTTTCTGTTAATTATCAACTCTTAAAATGGTTCTAACTCCACTGATTTACTCTACTACATGTCCACCTTATCAGTTATTTGATGATGGTTCCATGATCAATAATAGGTTTATGGAATGGGAATTATTCCCCTTTGCACATATTTTGGTTTTATCCATAAAATCAAACCCATCACAATTTCACACTCATGGTTAGTTCTCAATAAACTCTTTAGTTGTCTTCTACATGGAATACCTTCACTGTATATCTTCATCCTTAAGTAAGATGAGAAATTTCCCTCCAATAAATGTTACACATCACGTGTGGGCTTGATACTCCATCATGTAACACAGTGTCCTTTGAATTTCCCTTCTCAACACATTCCCTCTTCAATAATTTCTAGATAGCTATAAAATCATAGAACATTTTCTGACCAACTTTGAGTTCTTTGGGAAAATAATTTTATGTGAATCATCAAATTTTAAATAAGAACATGAAATGCACATGTGATGTATTCTTCTTGAGACCTTGGTCATAATTGAATTTTTTAAACATTCTCTATGGGTTCTCCCTTATTGATTTTTCAATATAGTAGATGACTAGAATTGAAACAAAGTTTACCTTCAATTATGGTATATTATTAGTAGGTCAATAGTACACCCACAGATTCATACATCACTATAACATTTCATTTAACAATATAAAACACTCTTCATCGACACAATAAAAAATATAGGGAGTATAGTGTCCCCTTCCATGGAACCCCAAAATTAAAAAAAACAAAACAATCACCATCAAGACACCATTATAATTCAATGTGTAAAAACCCGAAACATAGGCTTGAATTCATATTGCCACTAAAAATTTAAGACTTATTCCAAGATTTGGATTGTTCATAACAAAAAACTCATGGTCGGTTCATGTTTATCTCCATGAAAAAGGTTCTTTAGATTTTTCATCACCTCATCGTGGATTGTCTTAGATAATATTCAATTACACACTAGTTGCATTGGATTCTCTATCAAAATTTTCTAGATTCAACAAGATTCCAGAATATTGGGTCTCGAGAATCGGTTTCATTTTTCTAAATTTTAATTAGTTGTAGTGTGGTTCGGTTCATTATCTCTCTGTGGAATTGACTTTTATTTTTTTCATCCCATCATCGTGGATATTCTTTCACATTAGTGGCACTCAGTACAGATTTCTATAATAAATGTGTCATGAGGGCCCATCTAGAATTATTTTGGATTTCTCGTTAAGAAACATTGGCATGAATTCAGTTCTTCTTCTTCCACGAAGTGGAGGTGAATCTTAGATCGGGTATCTGATTCTCCTACAAATAGTGTGGTGTTAGTGTTTAAATATGCAATAGTAAATAAGTTTGGTAGTTGGGTTTTATCTAGACTATCTTCCATCACAAGGATTGAATGTTTTTTCCAATTCAATAAGGCTATGTGCATCGATAATTGGTTCATTAGTGATTCTTTTTGAAAATTTTGAGAATAGCTCAGTGCATCTTGAAAAAATCAGTCATCTTCTCAAACAGTTCTTTTCTCTATTGTGGATCAAGTTTCTGTTCAACCAAAATTCATAGTTTGTCTCATGTGACCATTTTTTTTTTCCTATTCGGTCGAGATATAAGAGAATGGTCACTCTTTGTGAGGCATGTCTTGTCAAAGGAATCCATGATAGGTTATTTTTATTAGATACAGTAGATTCTAGTTCATGATAGGATGATCTTAACAACCCGATTCACATGTTTTCAGGTTTTATTTTTAGTGTAAGCAATTCAAGGAGGGTTTTTCAATTGGAAGGTATAGTAAGTTCCAAGATGCATGGACATTATAGCCTCTATTTGAAGTATGTTAGCAAGTTCAGTATAGTGACCAAGTTGCTAATTGAATGCTCTTAATTGTTATTCGCGTGATGTCACATGGAACATCTATTATAGTGACCGCACTCTGAATTTTCTTGAAAAATAAATAAAAATATATATTAAATTAATTAAAATTTACAAAAGAAATAAAAAAACCTAACAAAAATTAAATTAAATTAATAGAATGATAAATTAATTAATTAAAAAAATAAGAATAAATTTATCTACTTAACACCAACAATAAATTGAAAATAATAAAAAATTATTAAATTGAAATACAATAGAAACAAAAATAATCTAAAAAATTTTCAATAATAAAAATTATTATTTTGAAAAAAAAGATGAACGAGGAATTAAAATAATTTTGAGACATAATTCTACATACAAATAAAAATAAAAAAGGATGGATTACTAAATAAAAATTAATAAATCTAAAAAAACTAGAAAAATAAAATAACTAATATGATATATATTTTAACCTAGATTTATACTTTTAATAATTAAATGCCAAATTTAAACAAATTCAAATTATTCAACTATAGAAAATAAAAAATCATAATTAATTACAAAAAAAAATTATTTGGAAAAAACAATGACATAAACCCCATAAAATTGTTTCCCACTTTATCAATTTCACTTCCAGAGAATTAAACGCAATTTAAAATTTTATAATAACCTCTAAAAGGTATCTAATTATCTTTCTCATGTTCTTAGTCATGCCTAAATTGGTGGAAATAAAAAATATCTCCATTTTCTGTAACTACGATGCCTTATATGTTAAATCCAATTACTTACTCATTTAAATTGTAATTTGAGTTTTAGTTTTTAGGATTGAGATTGACTAGAGAGAAGTGGGAATAAAATATTTACATGAGACACATGAAATTATCACTCTCCCCAAGGTTTCAAAAAACATGGTTTCAATTTCAATTCATTTATTGAACATCAAATTCTTACATAAAAATTAAATTTCCCTCTTCTTTATGTAAGATCAATATTCTCCTCACCTCAATTAATTCATTTTTGACTATTATACACTTATTTTGTTTTATTATTATTTATTTTTTCCCTGCAATAGAGGTGAAAAGCGCTATAAAAGGGAACTTATTGGAAATTTACAAAGGTATTACACTCACACCCTGTGCCTAAAGTCTTATATATTCACCAAGGAATATCAATTTACCATTTTACCCCAATTAGAAATTTATTAAATGATTATCATTTCAGTTGGATTTATTTTGTGTTTTTTCAAAAATGGTTTGTCACCTTGGCTCAAGTTCAAGTTTCTATTTATAATAAAAATTAAAAAAACACCCCTATAAAACTCTATTCCCTAATTCCTAACGTTATTTTGATAAAAATAAGGGGATATCACTCATCAATAACACAATTCTACAAATTTTAGAATTATTGAAACCCCTCATTCAAGTATGCAATTATCATCTATGTAAGATGTTATGGATATTTATTTTCCCTAAAGACTAATTTGTTATTAAATATTTAAAAGATTTCATAAAATAATTCTTGATGAGGGTAGAGTTTTTTTAAAAAAAATAATTTGTTTGACTGGGTTAGCAATTAATTGAAATAGATAACATTTAGGACCCCTCCCTCATTCTTAAAACTCATAATTATTACCAATATTGAATCTTAAATTATGTCACGACCCGTCCTCAGGGCCTGTGCCCTGACTACCCCAAGCCCGCCTTCCATAGGCCAGGGGCTGGCGACTAGCACCAAGGCGTAAATCCCGGTAAAAAGGGAAGGTATTGCCTTTGTAAAGTAAACAAGCACCATAGAGTAAGCAAGAGGAAAAGTAAACACTACGTAAAAACAGAGTACAAATGAAGTGCGGAAAAGTAAATGGGCCAGTATACAAACCCAACTGAAAGTAAAGTACAACTCGAAAGGGAAAACAACAAATGTAAAGTAAAAGCCGCAACACCGAGCTGTCCACTGGAAATCCCACCTGAAGGGTGGGTACAGATAGCTCCACTGCTCCTTGGGTCCCGCCGTCCGCTCCGAGCACGTCTCGCCCAGTGGTCCACCTCCAGGTACTGACTCGTCGTGTAGTCCACCTCCGGGTACTGTCCAGTCCTCGAACACTCGGCCTCCATCAGCACTGCTTGTCGTCTGCAACCAACACAACGAGGTGCGGGCATAGCCCGTGCAGGGGTGAGTATAACGATACTCAGTAGGGACCCCGAGACCCTCAAGGTTTCTCTAAAACCAACAAGGATAACCACAAAGAAGATCTCAACAGATAACCTCTACTTAGATATATGCCCATACATATACCTAAGTTATCAAGTAACCCATCTCAATCATGAGGCAAACACAAGGTCAAAAGTCTCAGCTCAAACCAGGATTTTCATCATCGAAACCGTAACTGCTGAAGAGCTCCGTCTCTGGAGTGTACAGTGGTCCTATCACAACTCCGAGGTACTGCTCACTAACTTAAGACTGTTGTAGTACTCCACCTATCGAGTATTGTGGGCCAGCCGCTACAATCAAGCGCTCCCATGTACCGCTACAACCAAGCGCACCACTTTCGTGGGTCAGCCGCTACAACCAAGCGCTCCCATGTGCCGCTACAACCAAGCGCACCTCTGTCGTGGGTCTGGCGCTACAACCAAGCGCTCCCATGTGCCGCTACAACCAAGCGCACCTCTGTCGTGGGTCTGCCGCTACAACCAAGTGCTCCCATGTGCCGCTACAACCAAGCGCACCTCTGTCGTGGGTCTGCCGCTACAACCAAGCGCTCCCATGTGCCGCTACAACCAAGCGCACCTCTGACGTGGGTCTGCTGCTACAACCAAGCGCTCCCATGTGCCGCTACAACAAAGCGCACCTCTGTCGTGGGTCTGCCGCTACAACCAAGCGCTCCCATGTGCCGCTACAACCAAGCGCACCTCTGACGTGGGTCTGCCGCTACAACCAAGCGCTCCCATGTGCCGCTACAACCAAGCGCACCTCTGACGTGGGTCTGCCGCTACAACCGTGCAGAGTCCCTCCGTGCGGTGCGCATTCAGGAGCTTCTTCAGCTGCGGCAGGGCAGCATGACGGTAGCCCAGTACGCGGCGAGGTTCATCGACCTTTCTCGCTACTCGACAGACATGGTACGGGACCCCATCTTCCGGGCCCGGACCTTCGAGCAGGGATTGAGAAACACAAGATTCAGCTCACACAGGTATACTTCTTCGGATGACGATAAAGATGATCACTGAACCATCTAAGTCGTCGGACCCACAAAGGATCGATAGGTACTAACCTCGCAGTGACCCACACAGGATCGGACCCACACAGGATCGGGTCCACACAGGACCAGACCCACACAAGACCTGTAGGCGCTGGCTCACACAGAACCGCTGAGCGCTGACCCACGCAGCATCGGACCCACAAAGGATCGGGCCCACACAGGACCAGTAGCACTAATCCACGGAGGATCGCTGAGTGCAGTAGTCGTCGTAGTCCACTGAGGATCTCTGCACAATCGTCGCCGCAGTCCACGGAGGATCTCTGCACGGTCGTCGCCGCAGTCCACGGAGGATCTCTGCACGGTCGTCGCTGTTGAAGTAGCAGTCGCAGCTAGCACTAGGGTTCCCGCACACAGCAAGCTCGTTCGGGAGGGTCCGCTCCACGAGCCGAGAGGCTGATACGTAAACTGTCACGAAGTCCGAAGTTGATGTATCCAAAAGTTCCGCATCGTCAACAGGAACTCAACGTCACAGACGGCGCGTCAATCGGACGCCCGGTCTGAGAGATATTGGCATTTTCGTCCCAGGGGCCCGGTTGGTTTTTAAGGAAAAACCAACCCGACCGCACTCCACCTGCGTCCAAACCTCGGGCGGAGTATGCCAAAAGATCTGTCTCACATAGGAGAATTCAACAAAGCTGACGGCACGTCAATCGGAAGTCCGTAGCTCAAGATATGAGTGTTTCCGCTCCGAGGGCCCGGTTGGTCTCGTGTACGAACCAACTTGGCCGAACTCAAAGTATTCCGAAACCATGAGTGTGATATACCGAAACGACCGTCTCGATCCAAGGATCGTGTTACCACTGACGGCGAGTCGTTTGGAGGCTCGTAGCTCAAGTTACCGTCGTTTGAACGAAAACGTCCGAAGAAGGGGGGTACGGGCCGGGGCCGACCCGGCCCGACCCCCCCTGGGTCGGCCCGAACTGGGTCGACCCGAACCAGGTCGACCCGACCCAGGTCCGACCCGGTTGGCCTGGCCCGGCCTGGCCAGGGCCGGTCCGGTTCGCCTAGGGGGGACGCGGCAGAGCCGCGTCCGCGGTTCTCTCTCGACCGCGGGGGGCTGCGCCCGCGGCATCCACGCCTACCGCGCGGCCGAGCCGAGCCGAGCCGGCCGAGCCGGACCGGCCCTGGCCGTGCCGGGCCGGGCCCACCGGGTCGGACCCGGGTCGGGTCGACCCGGTTCGGGCTGACCCAGGGGGGGTCGGGCCGGGTCGGGCCGGGCCCGTACCCCCCTTCTTCGGACGTTTTTGTTCAAACGCCCGTAACATGAGCTACGTGCCTCCAAACGACTCGCCGTCAGCGGCAACGCGATCCTTGGATCGAGACGGTCGTTTCGGTATATCGCACTCAAGGTTTCGGAATACTTTGAGTTCGTCCAGGTTGGTTCGTACACGAGACCAACCGGGCCCTCGGAGCGGAAACGCTCATATCTTGAGCTACGGACGTCCGATTGACGTGCCGTCAGCTTTGTTGAATTCACCTAAGTGAGACGGATCTTTTGGCATACTCCGCCCGAGGTTTGGACGCAGGTGGAGTGCGGTCGGGTTGGTTTTTCCTTAAAAACCAACCGGGCCCCTGGGACGAAAATGCCAATATCTCTCAGACCGGGCGTCCGATTGACGCGCCGTCTGCGACGTTGAGTTCCTGTTGACGATGCGGAACTTTTGGATACATCAACTTCAAACTTCGTGATAGTTGATGTATCAGCCTCTCGGCTTGTGGAGCGGACCCTCCCGAACGAGCTTGCTGTGTGCGGGAACCCTAGTGCTGGCTGTGACTGCTACTTCGACAGCGACGACCGTGCAGAGATCCTCCGTGGATGGCGGCGACGACCGTGCAGAGATCCTCCGTGGACTGCGGCGATGATTGTGCATAGATCCTCAGTGGACTGCAACGACTACTGCACTTAGCGATCCTCTGTGGATCAGTGCTACCGGTCATGTGTGGGCCCGATCTTGTGTGGGTCCGATCCTGCGTGGGTCAGCGCTCAGCGGTTCTGTGTGAGCCAGCGCCTACAGGTCATGTGTGGGCCTGGTCCTGTGTGGGCCCGATCCTGTGTGGGTCCAATCTTGTGTGGGTCACTGCGAGGTTAGTACCTATCGATCCTTCGTGGGTCCGATGACTTAGATGGTTCAGTGATCATCTTTATCATCATCCGAAGAAGTATACCTGTGTGAGCTGAATCTTGTGTTTCTCTCCTTTGTGGATTGTGTTGAGTTATCCTGTGTGGATTTACTGTTTACTCTCCTTTGTGGATTGTGTTGTTCTATCCTGCGTGGGTATGCGTTTTGCTTTCCTGTGTGGACTGGGTTGTGCTAGGGCTCGGACGTTGGAGCCGATCGGGGAATTGATGACTTAGGTATATGTATGGGCATATACCTAAGCCGTGTCAGATATTACTTCGTGATTGTATCTCTTCTTCGTGACTTATCCTTTGTGGATTTCGGGAGACCTTCGGGGGTCTCGGGGTCCCTACTGAGTAGCATATACTCACCCCTGCACGGGCTATGCCCGCACTTCGTGGTGTTGGTTGCAGACGACGGACAGCGCTGATCGTGGAGGAGGCGTGTGGAGCAGGACAGTACCTGGAGGTGGACCGCTGGGCGGGACGTACTCGGAGCGGTTAGGTGGACCCGAGGAGTAGTGGAGGCTATCTGTACCCACCCTTCAGGTGGGACTTCCAGAGGACGGCTCGACGCTGCAGTTTTTTCCTTTCAGTTGTTGTTTTTCCTTTTAGTTGTACTTTACAGTTGGGCTTGTATTTCCGGCCCCTTTTACTTTCAGCACAGCTTGTACAGTTTTTACTTAGTGTTTACTTTTCCGCTTGCTTACTCTATGGTGCTTGTTTACTTTTCAAAGGCAATTCCTTCCCTTTTGTTTGGATTTACGCCTTGGTGCTAGTCGCCAGCCCCTGGCCTATGGAAGGTGGGCTTGGGGTAGTCACAACACGGGCCCCGAGGACGGGTCGTGACAAATTAGGGGACACAATTAATCAGTTTGGATTAAAAAAAATACAATGCGGTATAGTGGAATTCATTTTTAAGGGGTAAAACGAAAGTTCAAAAACATTTTTCAACACAATACTCACACAAAAAACTCAACCGCAAAGGTTCCCCCATGGACACTACCTAAAAATTGAGAATGAAAAATTATTTTCAAACTTTTCTATACTTCATGTGAGTTAAAAAAATAATTTTTTCGTAAATCAAAAATAAATTGATAATTGGATTTCATAAGAAACAAAGGAATCTAAGATTATAGTAGTGACAAACATGAATTTCAAAATTATATCATGATAGAAAAAAAAATTAGCAACACATTTTAAATATTGAATTCTATACAGCCATTAGAAATACTAAAAAAATATTATAAATAATAAAAAAAATAACTTTCCATAAATATATTAACTCATTAATTTATTAATCAAAAAATCTGCAATGTTACTATAAGTCATTGAATGAGTTCTCAGGTTATATGATCAACTTCATAACAAATGAACATATCTTAATGAAATTATAAAATAGAAGCCAAAGTTAAATATTATTAATGTTTTATCCTATTTTTTCCATTATAATAACCTTCTATTTTTGAAGTTATAAATGATTCTACCACTAGTAAGAAAACTCCCAACCAACAGTGACCTCTTCATGTAGTCACATGACCCGACACATGTCCATTTTTTATTTTAACTCCACCTTGTGCAAAACAATTTCACCTCATGGTTAGTAGACCCAACAACTTCCCTACAAAAGAAATAAATAATAAATATTAGGATTCAGTTGAAACATCAATAATTTTTTTAGTAATGAATTGAGATAGATACCCAATTGGTAGGAATTTATTTAATGATAAATGTAAAAGAAGAAAATAAAAATAATCACTACTTTACATTCTTGTCGCACAGGGTTTATAGTCCCCAACCAAACTCAAATATTTACCAATTTTCAATGAAACTGACAAAATCCATAAAACTTGGTTACCCCTCAATATAATATTTGATTCTTGGTTAACTCACCAAAAAAGCTCAGTTCTCATATCATTCTAACTAATAGCTCTAAAGGAAAATACTATAAAAAGGTGAATGGTCCAGACCGACTATATTCAAGTTTCCTTGGAAAGATTATATGATAATAATAAAAAACTAAAACCTTTTGACCGAAATTAAAATATTTATTTAGAATTATGTAATCATGAAAATATTTATCCCACTACTTTTAAATCTTGTAATTATCATATGTATATATTCAAATATCATGTAGCTTACTGAATTCAAAATCCTTCTTTCTCCAGAAGTGAAAAAAACCTAATTCTGGGCATTCATATCATAGAGATTCTTGGGTTGATTCTCTAAAGGACAGAGATTGGTTTACCCAAAAAAATTCAATATGGATACATACCTATGGGAGTTTTAAATTTAGTTATCTATTCCTGTAGTTCCTCATTATGTTTTAATGAGGAGTCCTTCCATGGACTTGAAGCAATTTTCACTAATATTTTCGTAAATTCCCTATTTCATATTTATACCTATCCACTCTATTTTGGATGATATATAGTACATGTTCTATGGTAACACATATTCTTATCCATAAATTATTTTAATTTTAAAATTTTAAAAAGTTTTTAATTATCTATTATGAAATTAATTTTTCACTACAAATAATTAAAATGTATTTTTTTATTGCAATTTGGTCCCAATTGTATCTTGATTACCACGAAGTTCGACTACCATAGCCATTAGGAAACAAATTCTATAGAAACTAGGATTTAATCATTCCTATGAGAATATAGGTATGGTCCCATGAAGTATAACATCTAAACATGAAAAAAATATCCTCCTCTAAAATACCATTTAGAGTCATATTATAATTCCTTCTAAAATTTATGAGCCAAAAACACCTCTCACAACCCATAATTAAATTCCTAGAATCCTTAAATAATGTATACTAATAAAATATAGCTTTTAGTACTTTTTGGGATGTCCTTTCAACTCTATGATGACATCCCCAAGGTGATTAGTGACAACTCTCCACAATAAGAATCATTTCTTCCTCCATCACAAAGCTCATTGGGATACCATCATCATAACATCTTAAAAAAAATGGTTTATTCCACGGATAGGACATATTTTTAGAGATAAAATTATTACATTAATTATTTGAAAAAACATTAGGGATGAAACTTTTTACTAAAAATTTATAAATAAATTTATATTAAGAAAACGACTTAACTTTTAATTAGTAAAAACAACATTAATCTCTTTGGGATATTCAAACCAAGAATCAAACAACCTTAACAGATGATTTAAATGAAAACTCATATCATCATGTTTATTTCAAATATCCAACTTCAACTCCTTTAGAAAAGGAATACACTGAATGAGTCTAGTTTTGTCTATTTTCTTTACTGGAAAATATTTCAAGGAATAATGTTATATAATTATTATGACGTCGGAACCTAAAAGGTGCTTCCTAGATATCTCCAATTAAAGTACAAAATCTATCAGATACTTATCTCATGTCACTTAATTTCTTTGATATTTATCTAAATACTGGATAGCATAATACACAACACAAAATCTCTTTTCCATCCTTCATCCTTAAACAACTCCAAAAACCACATAACTATAGGTGAATAAGTGAGTTTTTTAATAGGAAGATAAAAATATTCAAGGAATTTTTCATCAAAGAAGAAAAGTGTGTATTTCTCTAGTATTGAGAAAAGAGGCTTAATGATTTGAAATATATTTTATAAATATATGGTAAAAACTAACATGTCCAAGAAAACTTATAACACTATTGACATTAAAATGAGGTCATAGCTTCTAAATAACTTCTATATTGGCAGTATCAACTTATTAACCCCTATTAGTCACCTTATGTCCATGTATTATCCTATTAGTGACCATAAAATAACATTTATCATAGTTTAAACCTATGTTTCTCTCTAGGAGTATATCGAAAACAAGTTCCAGATTTTGTAAAGAGATCTCATAACTAATTAAAACTATGAATAAGTGACCCATGAAAAACTCAATAATTATCTTGATATTTTTTTAGAATATTAACATTGTACACCTTTGAAAATTATCTATCATAAAACATAATATAAAATGATTTTTCCAATAATATCATGTCCCAATGAATTTTCTTCTGATCTTTTGAGGCTATAGGAATCTTATTGTAACCAAATTAACAATCCAACAAATAGAAACACCCATTCCCATCCAACCTCTCAATAATTTTATCAATAAATGGAATTGAAAATTGAACTTTCCTAATGTAAAATTTAAAATTTATTTAATCAATTAAGACTCTCCAATGGGTATCTTTAATCATTGAATTTGTTTATTTTTGTCTTTGGTTACAGTTTTGAACTGTCCCATCTTCGAGACCACCTATAGAGGAATTACCCATAGATTGTTAAAAATTAGAAAAATTATTCATATATGTATTAGCTTTATTATTTCACCTCTAACAACATCTTTAATGTATGAATGTAATATTATTTGACCCAAATCTATATTATTATGATCATGCTCCATTTTTATTTAAAGTACACCATAATATGGACTCATTTGTTTAATATAAGCTATAGAACATCCAATAACAGACTCAAAATTCCTCAAAATAAATAACAAACTTTTTTATTGACTTACTATTAACTCATTAGAGATAATGATAAGAGGGGTAGGTTTTTTACCCAAAAAAATAATATTTTAGGTGAACTAGATGAATCTTTAGCTTCAAAGAGGGTTCCTATTTACTGGGTAGATAAATCATGGGCCTGAGAGATCTAATATATTTAAAATATATCTTAAATAGATTTTGTAAATTGTAAGGATTTCTAATTTCAAGATGAGTTCTAAATGTTTCTTCACTACTATGAAATGTGGATGACTCAGTGTCATGAGTTTCCAAATCATATTTCAAAAAAATCAATGTAAAACCATCAAATTCTTTTAACAGATATTATTTAACCTTATCAAATTGTTACATAATTTGTATAGAAGGGTTATCAGCCTCAGGTTCTCCCCAAAAATTCCATAACTTCATATACATAACATTAATTGTCAACAAAACGATTGACATCATAAACTTAATTATTGTTTAATTTGAAAATATTTAGAGATTCTCATTCGGAGTAGACTCAAAAGTGTGTATAACAGTATTTTGAACATCCAAAGGAATTTATTCAACCAATAATTATTTATTTGAGTCTTCTAAATGATTAAATATTTTTTCATCTTCAAAAAACTCCACTCTAAAATATCTCTCACCAAATATTGATTCCTTCACATTCTCAAAAACATGAAACTCTTATTATTGTTTAACAAATTTGATATTCAAACTACCCTTTCCCATATTGATAACAAATCCTATTGTGTCTAAGATAGGCATACCAAAAAAATGGGAACCACTTGGTCAAACTACATATCTAGAAAAAGAAATTATGGATGTGAAAAAAACATAACAAACCCAACTAGAAAGCCATCAACTCAGTCTATGGTATGTGAGAAAGATCTTCTATCCCACTACAGAATAATAGTGGTGGGTTGTAACTCTCCTAATACCGATGATTGCAAAGGTGATAATGGGATATCTTTCATTATTTCTCCGATTTCACTAATAAAATTAAATTTATAATTATTCCCTAAGGTACATGGAATGAAAAAACCACCTGGGTCATTATGTTTTTGGGTAAACTTCTTTTGAAAGACAATGTTGCGCTCTTTAGTGAGCCTGTAAGTTGCATACACTTCTAATGTTTTCTTTTCTAGAAAAAATTTATTGACTACGTTCAAGTATGATAGAATATGAATTAAATTTTGTATGAAAGGAATGTTCACTTGAATCATATTGAACAACCAATGGAATTAATGATATTATGGATAATCATTTTTTTATTTTAACCTATGATGAAAAGGGATGGGTGTGGAAAAATTCATAAGAACAGAATTCATTCCCCATATTTTTTCCTCAAGAATCAATTTCACATTAGTCGTTTTTATTTTAGATTTTTTTCTCCTTAATTTCTAGGTAGAACAAATTTTTTCTCTTCAATTACATAAGATTGAGTCTTTTAAATATTTGGGTGTCTAGATTATCTAGTTTTTTTTAAACTCCAAGAGAAATTTTTTTAAATTTTACTAACCTTTTAATCCACTACTAGTAACCATAACCATGGAACTCTCCCTTTGATCCATCTCAATTGTATTAAGAAACATAACTTTATCCCTTGGTATAAATTATCTATCCAATTAAACTATTTTCATCTCTAATTTAAAAATTATTACCTAAAATTTGGCCTTGTCAGAATCATGTTGAGTCTTTCTTGAATCAATTTTCCCCCATTATATTTTGTAATGTCACTTTAACATCATCCTGAGAATTAGATGTTTCAATATTATCTTGATTATGAAATACTGTTCTTAAATTATTTTGAAAACCATATGTATATTGTTTAATAATTCCTCATTATATCTAGGGTATGTTGGGTGGTCCATATAGCCAAGATTTTAATTTTTTGGAAACAATTCATATCTATTTAATAAACATTAATCATATCTAGAAAAATTGGCATCTTCTTGTATTTGGGAGGGAACATTGATGTTTGGACAAAATGCAATTGATTTTCCATATTTTCCACACTATGGACACTTCCCTCTAATACTTCAATCATGATTTTTTAAACCCAATTTATTTTTATATTTTTCAAAATTTTGAATCATCAAGAACTAGAGATGGGCTTTTAATTTAGACAACTGGTAATTCATTTTCATCCTAGAACTAGTTTAATTCCCACTTCTATTTTGTATTATTATCCATGAATCTTTATGTTGTTAATTAGGTTCTATTGTATTGAAAAATTTTCAAATCCCTTCAAAGGTTTTATTAGTGTAATTTCCTTCACCTGTTTGGTCAACTAGGTTCTGACCAGTTAGTGAGATATATTCATATAATTCATCCATAAATAGGTTTAAATGAGGTTGTTGATGAGGGAAATACCTAATAATTTCCCTCAATATATCGCATTATTCATGAAATACCATTATTTACTCTTCAAATAAACTACAATTCATTTATCTTGGTTCACCATTACGTCTCCTTGGGAAAATGTTTAGGAAAATACAGTTTAATTTTTTTTCCAAAGTTTCAAAAAAAATTCATCATTATTTGAAAATTAATTACTTCAATCACCCTTTAAAAAGAAATGGAAAATATCATTTCTAGCTCATTCTCACTCATCCCTTACAGTAGCAGTTTCTTTAATATATTGTGAAAATTTCTATTGATGTTTAAATCATCCTCATTAAGAACACCAATGATTTAATACATTATAGAAAGTTTTTTTTACATTATCTCATAGTTTGAGGAACTAGGTATAAGTTTGATTAAAGAATGATTAATTCAAATATGAAGAAGTTGATAATCCATTATCCTAAGATGATCATCATATTCTAATATTATTTCTAGTTGAATATTGTGTGGAATATTTTTAGTGTCTCTATATCTCTCAAATTTTCAATTTTACGTTTTTATTTTCTTAGAGATCATAATATTTTTTATTTCTATTTTGATGGGTTATAGATCATGAGAAATGTATAATTTTTTACATTTACTCAACAATTTATTAGCATCTTAAAATAGATTTGGTTTTTAATATCATATTTTGATGATATTATATTGTGTCTTTTTTATATTGTTTTTAATTTTTTATACATTTGAATCCCTCCTCAGTAATGACGTTATAATTTTATATGCTAAGTCATTGAAAAACGAAAATTAAGTTTATAAAAAATACTAGATATTAGTTATATAGGCTATCCTGTCAATATAGAAGGTAACCATGATTAAAGGTCCAAGAAAATGATCAAAAAAATTAATAAATAAAAACATGAATTAATTAATTACTATGATGATAATAACCTATTAATAATAAATTGATGATTAATTTAAAAAAAGTCAACTGATAAATAAAAAGTGGCAATGAGAACAAAGAAGAGAATGAATGAGAATGAATCATGGGGTAAATTTTGATTGTTCTATTAATGTATTTATTATTAGTGATGTTATAATTGAATCAGCATTTGAAAAAAATGAATTGAAAATATCTATCAAGATGATTGACCAAGAATTGGATGATTCTATCATTTTTCACTTACAAAAAATATTCAATTGTTATTAAGAAGAATTTGATTACAAGTTATAAATATTTTTAGAAAAGAAGTTTAAAATGAAAAATTGGAGCATCCTAAACATACCCACACAAGATATTTATCCAAATATATTTGTTAAATACATCTATGTGAAATTAAAAATTCTAAGAAAAATCAAGTTGAAGAAGACTAGTTGTCTTCTTTTAGTCACCCACTCATAAAATAGACCCAAATCCATTTCTCTATTATTCTTTCTGTTCTCCACATCAATTATTCATTGATTTCCTAATTATTGATACTGGATCGATGGATCAACAATCCTACCTCATTGTGCATCCTCTAATTTGAAATAGAAAAATCACACACAACACAATCTCAGGCTCACAATCATTACTTGATAAACTCATTTTCTATCTTTCACAAATCATACCTTAAATTTAAATATGTATCCTCAAGTTACCTTAGAAAAAATCCTCTAAAAAAAACACCCCTCACATGGGGGTTTTCTATTCCCCCTAGTAACAACTTATCTTTTTAATTTCCACAATTTAAACATTCCCACTTTGGAAATTTCATGATTTCTAAAGAATCATAAAAATTTATTCTCCCATATTGGAGTTCTTTTGGAAAATATTTCCCTGTGTAGAAATAAATTTTATACAAGAACATGACCTGCAAAGGGGAAATATTCTTCATGATACCACAGTGACCATTGAATTTTATAAACCTTCCCCTCAAGTTCTTCCTTATTGATTATTCAGTGTAGCAATAAAACAATACTGAACCCAAGGGGACCGTCAATTATGGTATTCTCTTCAGAGCTCAACTATGAAACCATAGGTACAGATGTCACTATGACTTTTCATTTGATAGTATGAAACCTTATTTATCGACACAGTCTTAAATATGAGGAGTATTTATCCCCTACCTTGAACCTAAAAATTTTTAAAATACAAAATAATCTCCAACCAATAACCATTATACTTCAACTTTTATAAAAAACCAAAACACGTTCTTGGATTCAGATATCCACTGAAAATTTTGGAATGTTTTCAACATTTTGGTTGATCTTCATAAAAATCACCATCGATTCTGGTACATCTCATTAGAAAAGGTTCTCTGGGTTTCACATGAACTCAATGAGACTAATATTGGATTCAATTTGACCCTAGTGGCATCATCTTCACATTTGATATTGGTTGGATTCAACGAGATCTATTGAGGTGGGGCTCGAGCATCAATTTAATTTTTTTAGGTTTTCATCATTGGGAGTCGGTCCCAGTTCAAGGTCATGCGATGGTATCAACTTTGATTTCAGTCATCCCCATGTGGTGGATATAAATTTACATCAATAGTGATTAGAAACTTTATTCATCTTCTCAAATGGAAATCTGGTCGGGTTTTAATCTATTTTCATCTTGGCCTTCATTCATAGTTGGTATACCATAGCCATTTATTATTTTCACATTTCATTGAGATGCAAAGTCATTGGCACTCTTCAGGTGGCATGGTAAGTTGAATAAATGCATGGTAGGTTTTTTTATCAAAAATAGTAACATGTATTTGAACTCCTCCCACATGGTAGGATAATATTATAATAATAAGTCATTATGTTTTTGGTACCATGGTAGATGGAAGAAATGCATTGTCAGCTCTTCAAATGGAATGAATTGTGGTTTCCAAAAATGCATGATCAGTATAGACTATATTCATTGTATGATGGAA